>JABASC010002462.1:0-17522 GCA_019776185.1 Plutomurus gul | reverse complement strand
GTATACAAGTTTAAATGTGTTTGTTTACATTTTAGATGTGTTTGTATACAAGTTTAAATGTGTTTGTTTACATTTTAGATGTGTCCTCTCTAGATAAAATGCAAAATTTGACTATCTCCATAAAAATCTTACTTTCGGGCAAATTTGTATGAAGGTGGTCAAATTTTTTCGATTTTCCCAAGGGGTATCAACGCAGACGATGGAGATTATGGTTTCGAGGTGTGGACCACACTTAATAGTAGTCATAATGTTGAAAAATTTGTGTCACCATACCATAATTAAATCTTAGGGGATTGTTGGTTGAAGGGGCGAACACAATTGCTACACAAGTGAATGGAGATTTTCTTAATTTTTGAATTTCGTCGAACTTATTTGTCACAGGTGCTCACCGAAACTACGTTCTGACCGAAATTTTTTGCTGTATCTGATGATGTATTATGTAAAAGAGTAATGCCAAGCGATACCGAGTGCACATGGCAAAAACTGAAAAGCAATCAAATCCAACTGCCGCTCCTATTCCACCAATGTAAGAAGCAGGTAAAAACAACTGCATTTTTGGCAGTTGAAGATAACTGTTTGACAGTTATTTTTGCCTTCGTGTCTGGGACTGACACATGAAAATTATAATGTGCTGCTTTTACGCCATGCGCAACACTCACTGAAATTTGTTGACGATACAATTAAATTTGGTGTCTTACCCCCCATTGTCTGTGTATGGCGAAAAGTGATGTTGAACCGGTCCGTCCGCCAGTTCGGAATAGTTGAACGCATTGCGTTGTACGGCCAGTTGTGACATTTTGGAAATTTCAAGAAAAATTACTAACGAGAAGGACACCAAAATGCAAGTATCCGCAACGGGAACATGAAATTAAACCATAATAATAATAATAAATTAATAATCTCTCAATGTATAATACAACTAATATAAAAACAATAACAAATTATAGCACTATTATGTCAATATCAAACCCAATGATCGATATACATTTTTTTAGATTTTGATATTGTATATTAATAGGAAGAAAATCTTTTAAAAATTGCTTTTTAAGTAGAATTTGTATATTTTTACTTACAGTTTCACAACTAGTTATGCCTTTACACTTTGTTTTTTTTCGATATCCAGCTAAATCACACTTATTTGACTTTGCGGTTTTCAGCCCGTGAAGAAGGTGTCAGCTTTGCTTTTGCTTGTGACTTGCAATAAAGTTGAATTGCATATTTGAAATTCCGTCTACAGTCACGAGAATGGTTGCGCCATGATTTGAAGTCATTGAAGAATATATGCATTCGCGCTGTTCTGTATTCATTTTCTTGTATTGCATCTCATACAATTGATTACGTTGCTTTGCAGAATTGTGAAAATAATTCACTTCACTTTCAATGTAAAAGTTCAATAAATATTAACCTAAGGCCCATTCGCCCATTAGTGATTAAAATCCAATTCTATAATATAGGCACACTTTATTGACTTTTTACAAAAGTTATCCTATAAACTACTATAAAGTGCTTGTTCACTTAAAAACTTACAAACAATGGTATTTACCGGTATATTGTTTATGACTAGATTTAACTTGCTGAATTTTCACATTGTTACTTTTATTAATTATATGTATTCAAATGTTTTTTGAATCACTTTCAGCTCTTCTACTCGTTTTTCAAGTCTCTTATTGGTAAAGAAGTGGTGGTGGAGTTAAAGAACGATCTCTCGTAAGTTGTACTTTTACTCGGAGGTTCATTTACCGCCTGCCTAAAGTCGTTTTTATACTAATTTATTATTACAACATTTCAGGATCTGTGGGACGTTACATTCTGTCGATCAATACCTTAACCTAAAGATGATAGAGATAAGTGTGACAGATCCTGACAAATATCCTCATATGGTAATCATAGGCTTTTATTCAATTTTTACATAATATTTATCTATAAAGGCGGTTTGGCTGTATTTCAATTAAGTTAATCACACTCAAGAAAAAATCACACTTTCACACTTTCCTTCACTAAATCAAGGGAGGGGGTTAAAAAAGGATTTTAAGTTTTCAGAGCTCCCCCCTCGAAATTTAGCTCAGCACTAGATATAATTCGATTTTTGCCAACAAAAAACCAAAAATTGGCTTTCGGCGTCTTTTTTGTAAGTTGTAGTTCAAAATTCACATATTTTCCTTCCAAAAGAGAAATTTAACCAAAAATTTTCGGCCTTGTGGCCGAATTTCTATTTCTGGTGCCCATAAAAGTTTGCCCAGAGAGTCAACCCCTCGGCCCTCAACTGAGTCCTGTATCCGCCCCTGAACCTAATTCATCACTTTTTACAAGACTGAAAACTTTTGGACTTTTTTAAAGTCCCAGATTGTGTAAAGTAAAATCCACCCAACGGTTTTCATTTGAGCAAGGTGAAATTTGGTGAGTGAATAATGAAACAGTAAATGGACGAATTATTTTATTTTAGTTGTCAGTGAAGAATTGTTTCATCCGAGGAAGTGTGATCCGTTATGTTCAACTGCCGGCAGATGAGGTGGACACACAGCTTTTACAGGATGCTGCTAGAAAAGAGTCCGTGCATTCAAAACAATAGAATATTCACAACTTCTGTTTGTATTTATCTTCCGATCTCCCATTCAACAGAAATCGGATCGCCCTTTTTCCTATGACTAATTTCAAACATGATTAATTCTGTCTAATTTTGTAACTGAATCTTAGGATAAAGTCCACATTTATTGTTTGAATTAAATCTACAAACAAAAACACAATTTTTTGTAGAATACTGATTACACACTGTGAGAATATCCGCATTCCCAATTCCACGTTTTTAATACAGATTTTCAGCCGACGTGAGCAAATTTTTTATAGAGAAAGATTACAAATTTCGTATGGACTACAGGAATCGAACCTGTGATTTTCAATTATTAATTCCACGTTTGGTAATTTCTGTTAGATATTCCACTAGCACCTGAAGAATGTGTAAATGGTCGCAGGACCCTGTTTATAAATTCAAATGCAATAGTAAAGAATTTTGTGGAACATGAGAAATGATGCGTTAGTTTTTGCAGTGCATTTATGGAACGGAAAAAATCTTGTTGAAATTTATCGCTCTTTTTGACTATTATAATTTACAATGATTTTAAGTCCATTGTCGTTTATCATGAGCTTTTTGTACATCGATTTTGCTTATTCATGATGTGGCGCTATTAAATCCTTAATGTAGGCTTTATATATGGTATAGATAGGTATTAATCTTAATCCTTTCGGCGCACAATACACTGATCTATATATTTATCAATTATATCTGTATAATGCATGATGTGTTTCGCACGAATGCATTCCTAGGAATGCAATTCAAATACTTTTGCATTTTCGCACAATGCCCCAGGAAAATATTCAGCTCTACATCGTAAATAAATACTACATTCAACAAGACAATAATATACAAAAAGTTAACAAGTTGTAGTTATTGTTAATAATACAATTGTTTTCATCAATTAATTGAGTGGACGCCACGTTCTACGACTTTTAGAAAGCTCAAACTTACCTCTTTTGAACAAAAGATGTCGGTCATTGATGACCCCTCCCCCATGTAATTCAAAGTAACCATTGCGAGGAACCCCTCTCACCTTTATGGATGGCCCCTATCCGACCTTCAGACGACTTTCAAATAATTACGTAATACTCAAGCGCATTATAAATTCCCATCCCCTGCATAAGCCACTGGGGTAATACAATACAACGGAACTTTCTCCACAAATAGCATTGCACAGACACAAAGTAGAACAGCAGATTTTTTTATGTGTGTTACGAAATTGATGTGGTAGACTCCTTTGAAGATTGTTTGATATTTTATTACGGTTTATTTAATTGACAACATTTCAATTCAAGGACAGGGAGTCACTTAATTGTAGCTTTCACTTTTTACCTGCTTTCTATTTCCTACACAACTTACAAGCTAAGAAATTTCAACTATGCCTATACAACTACGTACATGCATTCTTTTAGTATACAAACGCCTAATAATATTATGTATATGGTTCTAGACATAATTAGGAGATATATATTATCAGTTATTATTATTCCTATTATACTTAAATGGTACATCAGTAATAACACACATTTTTATTAACGTATATTAGTCGGCTTTTTACAAGTTAAGCGAACGGGCTCGGATTTATTTTTACCCTAATCAATTACTCAAACATAGAATCATTTATTTATTACATTCATTCTCGCTGTACTTTTAGGCATATACAATACAAATGGGGGCGGGGCTACCAATTACGCCACACGCTCACTGTATCTTTTTCGAAACATCGAATCAGCCTGAATTCAAGCACGAAGCACACCTGGTGTTGATTATGGGGCATTGGGAAATTCTGAGAAGGAGAATTGTTGCCCTGCATTTTAATTCGAATTTCTCCATCCTCTCGAGCCGCAACACGAATAAAAATACGTTTTTCACTGCGCAGCCAGGGTTTCGTAAATCACACTTTTCAGCTAAAATTCCATCACAATGTGATTAAATACTGTGATTAAATGTGATGGGATTATTTGGTAGTCCCCATCCCTTCTAACGCATAGATTACATTAATCACACCAAGAGTTTCTGTGATCAACCGTTTAAAAGCATTTGATCACAATAATTAATCCCACTGTGATAATCACACCCGTGCAACCTTTATCCGGCATTGCTCCTGAACTTTTGGTGTCTATCACTAGGGAGAAATGAATTACATGGGGTACGGGGTGTTTCTCTGAATACGCTGACAGTAAAACCCATACGTACACGATAATGCGGTTACGTATGGGAAAGAGAGAAATGCAACGGCAATGATAGAGCGATGTGGTGACGGTGAGAATAAGAGGGATTTCCAGAATGGGAAAGAAATTGTGAAGAACAGTTCGCAGCAGCAGGATGAACGTGCACACGACTTTGTAGTAAGTTTGCACAATGTCAGTGAAAATGTACTACCACCATGATGAGGGGTAGGATTAAGGTAAGAAGTGGGTAGGGGTGCGGTACATGGAGCAGAAATGGAATAGAAGGGAAACTCATATCATTGACAGTTGAAGGTTGGCAGTGTTAGGCGCGTATCCAGAATCAGTATATTTGGTGTGGGACTGGGCGGCCCGCCGTATCCTTTCTATGTTAATTTAGCCACACCCCGCACACCCTTCCCTATCTATCCTTGTTGTGTTATTTTTTAATTTGAGGGGAGGGTGCGACGTGCCCACCGGCTCGATACGCCCCTGCACTTGACTTTGTGGAGTTCTGATTGGCGGGGGTGCAACACATCGAGAGCCTAACAGAAAAGTAAAGTATAGACTCTCTTCTGCCATCATCAAGTTATTCCGCAGAGCAAATGCGAATAAGATGTTGAGGTCGAATAAAAGAGAGACGGGGAAAGAAAGAGAAGACTTTTACTCTCGGCGCAAAGCAAAGAAAACACGATACTGGCGATCTCTGCCTTTTCTTTTTCTCTCGTGCGCAGCATCCAAAATCAAAAAATCTCATTCCAGCTAAAAGGAGAGATAATACATAGTCACAAGGCCGTATATAATTTGACACAGGCATGGGTGACCCCCCCCCCCCCGCAATATCCCCCCCCCCCCCCCCCGCAATAAACCCAAGCGAAGGTGCGTAGTTTTTAGTACACAGATCAAGAATATTTCGATCTCCCACCTTGGGGGGTTTGTAGTCCTCCCGAAATTATTGTTGGCATACAGCCCTGAAAAGTTTCCAGATTTTTACTTGGGAGGAGGAAAAGAAGGTTGTTTGAAAGTTCCATTGGTTTTGCCGACTTTAAGGTCATTGTTCAGAGAAGAATATAAAACGTTGACAGGAGAAGTAACAGACAGGATTGGGGAAAGTTTTTAGTAGCATGCACAGGAAATGGAATCTGCTGGAAAAGTATATTCTTCGATCATCGTGTGTGCTGGGAGATTGTGCAGAGAGAGTCGGAAGATGTTTTCGGAGGATGTGTCGTGACTGCGTTGTGTGGTGGGGGGTGGGTGGGAGTTAAGTTTGCAGCAGCAGGAGTTTTATTCAGGGGTCGGTGAAGTAAGAGTTTTGCATGAGATAGAGTTTGTCGATCGGATTGATTTGACTGTAGGAAGGCAAGAGTTCTGTGGGGGCGGGATGGTGGGATGGATTCTCCAGGTTGTGCAGTTCTGTCCCGGAATCGTCCAGAGGCTCCAAACCCGTACTGTCATCCAACGACAGCTCAGAACTACAGAAACTCTCTCCTGAAATCAATCACAAAAAATTCTTAGCACAATTTCCAAACAAGGAAAAAATATCGAATTAATGCTTTTTTTGCTGCCGTCACTGAAATAAAGTTTCTCTTGTCAAATTGTAAAATGTAATAATAAGTGGAGCTTGAAATTTCTTAGCTAATTCTAGAGATATGAAAATCACAGACTAAATTCTGAGTTTTGCTTTATTTAGGAAAAATCTTAATTAAGCATGAAAAAGCACGTTAACGGCTGCAATTCCACCATAAGTTGGATGTAAATATTTGAAAAAGAACAATTGCATTAAAAGATTAATAAAATCGTATTTCCAGAGAATTTTTTTCTGAAACCCTAACTTGTTCTTGCTAATGAAATGGAAAAAACATTGTAAAAATTCAAGAAATCATTTGTGGTAATTTTTCGCCTATTTTTATACCGAAATTCTCAACTAATAAAATTTATATTCGTCATAAATGTAACTGATGATTGTAATTGACGTATGAATAAGTTAATCAGGATTGCGATATGATATTTACCACAAGGTAAAAACAACCAGTATTTACCACTGGCTACTTGTAAAAACACAATCGTTTGCTGGTTTTTTTCACATTTGGTGGTAGAAAATGCTCTACAACATTTACATTGGATGGCGTGAGGACAGCGTGTCTACTAACCACAGTTTTTACCATCCTGTTAAATACCAGCGGTAAAAATCGTTTTTACCAGTTGAATGGTAAAAACACAAAGTTGGTAAAAAGGCAACCCTACATACTTGGAGGTAGAAAATTATGAAGTGTTCATGGCAATGCTCTTTGTTTACCTGCGGGGGAGTAGGGCATATTGGGATTAAGTGGTTGGGAGCCAGAAGGTGTGAATGGATCGTCGGATTGACCTTCAAAGTAATGTCCGGACGGCTCCGACGATGATGTATCACTTTTGTGCTTTTCCTCCTTGTCTTTGGAATCTTTGTCTCCTTTCGAGTCCGTGTCTTGTTTCGCCTTCCGCTGCAATTTCTTCATTTTTGCTCGTTGATTCTGAAACCACACTTGCACCACCCGCACACTCAGCCCCGTCTCCTTGGCCAACCCCTCCCGCACCTAACAAATACAATTCGTCTAATTTACAAAGTTCTCCAAGAAAACTGATTAAAACCGCAAAATGGAATGGAAGCCTACATTGAAAGTTCGAAATTATATTTGTAATTTAATTACACAGGTGTCACAGGGAGGAGGATTAATTACTGTGACTAAATGTTTTTAAACGTTTGATCACAGCAAAGCTTGGTGTGATTAATGTGATGTAGGCGTATATATTAATGTGATTAATGATAGGGTCTCTGAATTAATCCCATCACATTTAATCACAAATCACAGTATTTAATCCCACTATGGTGAGAATTTTTAGCTGAAAAAGTGTCATTTACGAAACTGTATGGGCTTCACATTTCTCTTAAATTACAAATTACTTTTAGGTACAGTTAATTACCTAATTTGGCTATCTAAGAATATCATCCATTTTATGTCTTTTTCGGTCATTTCATGAAAAATTACCCTTTAATTCCGACATTTATTCGTCTCCGTTTTTTATAAATACTTCCAATTGGTATTTTCAAATTATCGAAGATGCATCTACAAACAATTACTCAATCACATTTTCTGCAATAATTTATGTATCTTATGGCAAGACCCTTTCACTTTCTGGCAATGTCTTAATAGTGGTGGGAATGTGGGTTGGCAGGAGGTGCCCCTGTGGTACAATTCTATAACTTTTAATGAAGGGGTGTTCAGATGGTTTAGAACAGGCTGTTCCAAACCGGAGGAATTAAAAAAAATAAAATATTATATTGATAAAAGAAAAACTAATAATTAAACTTATTAATAAATTTTGTATTAACTTTAGTTGTTAAAATTACTACTTATTAGCATTAAAAATTCTTTACAAGATGTTTCATTAACTCAAATTACACGAATTTTCGGTCCCCGCCCCCAAAATTCTAGTTACACCACTAACTATGATCTATGATCTAATCACCAATTGAGATAAAAGAAAAATTTCCTATCCAGCTTTGTTTTAAGATCTGTTGAAGTACAGGACAAAATGCGCATTCCCGTATTAATTTGGTGTGCCTGGAAAATATCCTTGCCGTAGGAATGCATTTGCAACCTCAGGTTCAGTAACTAATTTTCCTCAAATCTCCCGTTGATTGTTGTTTCCCATTTAGAAATCCATATTCTTTTTCAGGGGCGCAGAATGGGGCCTATCCATTGCATGTTAACCTAACCTACCCATCCTTCTTTCGCTATCCTTTCTATGTTTCTATAATTTTTTATTTAATCTGGAGGAAGCCTGCTACCCCTCTGGATTCGCCATTGTTCTTTAACAACGGACGGTTAGGAATTAGAATTACGTGTTTTTATTTACCTTCCGACAGGGTTTCGGACTGATTTCAAAGGAGGCTTTGAATTGCCGTCTTTGGGCAGACGTTAAAATAGTCCTCGGTCTCTTGGGCCCTCTCCGTCCATCTCTTGGTCGGCTGTTCTCATCCCCAATCACATCATCACTTCCTACAACAATAAATCCACATTTTATCATTAAATCATGTGCATGCGCAGTGAATGCATGTTCTTTACTTGGTTTACACATCACCATTTTCCCGTTAGCCTTTTCCCAAGAAAATTAACAGTGGCCTGGGAAAGGGTTTAAAGTGGGAAATGGACAGGGTTTCGTAAATCACACTTTTCTAGCTAAAATCCCATCACAGTGGGATTAAATGATATGCTATGATTTGCGATTAAATGTGATCGGATTAATACCCTGTCCCTTATAGTAACATATAGATCCCATTGATCACACCAAGCGTCGCTGATCAAATGTTAAAAACATTTATCCCAGTAATTAATCCCATTGTGGTAATCACACCCGAAACCCTGGAAATGAAAAGTAGGAATTACAGATCCGTACCGTCGCCCATCCTACTAAAGTTGGAAACTGAACTCGGGTGACATAATTTTAAACCCGGGTGGGGAATTGGAGACCCTGAACATGGACACCTCCCGATTATGAGACTTAATGAGTTTCAACTTATTTTTTTTATTACTTTTCTACTTTCAAAAAAACGGGTAGTGTATGCTATGGACTCCCTATTCTGTGCGTGACGACAGATGTAAAGTTTTATTTTTTAATGTTTCATTTTATTTCCTGTTCTACTTGAAAAATTGCAACACCCGGGTTATGTTTGACGCCTAGTCTATGTATTGTATTGTATTTGTATTGTATTTTTTTTATTTAGTGAAAAATGCTTAACACGAGGTTCTTTCATTACATATTCACTCTACTGCTAAAATTAAGAAGCAAAAAAAATATTTTTTGGTAAAATCATAATTTTCATTTCATTTAAATAGTATTTAAGTCATACTGTTATAAAACAAGTGGATGGGCAAGGTCATGAACCTAACTTGTTGCATGCAAAGATGATTTATTTAGTGAAGTCATTGTGCAGTAATAAAAATATAAAATACAGATTCATATATTTTATGGAGGATGCCACAGATCATTCTAGGGTAAGCGGCCTCTCATGTATTCCAATGAGATATAAAAAGTATTGCCACAAATAGAGTTAATCGAATGTAAAGCATCAGGAACTTTTAAAATCTCCCAATACAATTGCTCCATTCCTTTATTTGAAGTTAAATATCTTTTTTATCCTTCGGTTTGTCAATTTTGCCTTGTATTTGATGGAAAAATTAAATGTAGAAGGAATAGAAGCAGAATAAACCATTTTTCTGCGATTTAGAGTTATTTGATCCTATAAATGGCCTAACGAATTCCACATTGCAATTGGTAAAAGAGTCAATCTAAGGATTATTGAATACAGCTTCTGAAAATTCTGATCACCTTCTGAAAATAACAAGTAATCTCTAATCACAACAAAAGCATTCTAATTATTTACTTCGAAATGAAATCGAATTCGAGTAAATTCCATATTACAATTACGGATTACTTTTAATTGAAAAAAAATTGTCAATGTAATTTATAATAAGAATTTTGTAATTACAAATTAGTCTGATTACAGATTACTTAGAAAGTAATCGATTATTGTGATATTAGAGTAACTAGAAAGAGGAGGAACGGGTTTAACTTACCTCTTGGACTGTTGGACTGTTGCAGAAGGTAGAGTTCTTTTTCAAAGTCGGCACGACAGTAGATTTGTGTGCCACGCAAAATGAATTGATCTCCTTTTTGAAGTGGGGAGCAGCAGGCCGTGCACACAAAGCAGGCTAAGTGAAACACGTGCGTCTGCAAAAACAACGGAACGAATTTGTTCAAATGTCATTCATTAAAATATCATTCAACCGTCTCCATGTCCATTTAAACACGCCCACTCCAATCATCAATCGCGCTCTTCTTTATTTATAAACTGCTCTTTGATGTAAACACCAGTTCGGTTTCAATTACACGTTCCACCGCTTTCACCACTATATATACCTGCACCCTTCCGTCTCTCACACACTAAACTGTCTACTCGTTCCGAGTTATTTTGAATCTGTCTGGCACCTATTATTTCTTTTTAAACAACACCTAGTACCATTACTTATACTTTTATTCGGGTGGATTTTAGTTTTAAAAATCTAGAGAAGGTTTTTTCTTCACTAAATTTCTGATAGTTAGAAAGTCAGGTTTTAAATGGTTTCACCACTTTTTTTAGAGTCTTCGGATAGAAATTTGAATTCTTCCACCAGTTTAAATCACCTTTTTAAATATTTATGCTTTTCATTGTTAGTAAAATGGCAAAAAGTGATAAAAAATTCAAGAACTGATCTCAAAATCTCTGTTTGAGAAACGTCAATAATTTTGCTATGTCAAATCGATGTTGGTAGAAATGTATGCTGTTGCCTGTGTGGTAAATTCTGCACACTGGCAGCTATAAAACTGGCAGTGGATCCTTAAAGGATACAAAACGATGTATGTCAAAATACATAATGGGTGAAATCTACTTTCACCTCTTGGTGACTGAATCAAACATGGATTAAATAAATAGTATTCATTTAATACTATTAAATACTAATTATAAATATCAGGGTCAACTTGCATTCGACTTTTGTGGTGAAAGGTTGCAGTATTTATTTATTTATGGACACAATCGTTAGATTTTATTCAAGGAATCCTCCTTCCATGGAAAACGTACTTGTTCTTTGTAATCGTACAATTGAAAGGCCGTTCGTGATCTACCAACTGTTTCACTCTTCCTGTGTCTAATTTTTAGTCTTTAGGTAAGGTAACGGAAACGTTTACTAGAAAGTAAAGGAGAACACCCAGGTCGTGGGGCAGTGGCGTAACTAGGGGAGGGAGGGCAGGCCTGCGTCCTGAAGCAAAAACACCTTGTTTTATACGTATTGACCAGTGTTTTGAGTGTGACTATCACAGTGGGATTAATTACCGTGATCAAATGTTTTTCAACATTTGACCATACAGAGGCTTGGTGTGATTAATGCGATATTATAAGGGATATGGACTACCAATTAATCCCATTAACAAAGCACATAATTTAATCCCACTGTGAAGGGATTTTAGCTGAAATTGTGAGTTAAGAAAACCCTGGTATTAAGCGGGGAAAATGGAAAATCTGTGGAAAAGGGGCATTGCCTATCCCCACTCCCCCACAGATCTTTACAGTTGCGCCACTGTAAAGTGGGGCGAGGAGAACAATTGTTGAGATCACGCGACATCCCATTTGCGATTTGGAGTGGTGGCACGGAAATCAAAGGAAATCGTCATTGATAGGATCATTGGGTATTTTCCCGCCATCCCACTCGACAAGTGAACACATTGTAAACAAATTTTCACACCGACAACGGACCGTGGACACGCACACACGCAGCTGCAGCGTCTTAATACCAGTTATCCACATCGAACGAATAAAACCGATTTCAATCAATCATCATAAATGTGTCTGCAGATGGACAGAGTCAACGGGCGTCACTTTAGTTTCTCCTTCATCCTTGTCAAACACGAAATAGCGAGCAGTGCCACCCAAAATTGCAACATTCTAAACGATAACAAGTGATCAAGATTTTGCTCTCCCCGCCACTCCAATTATAATTCCCACAATAATTTAATATTGATTTCACTCTTTTGCAAAGATCAATAAATTTCAGCTATTTTTACGAATAGTCGTCCAAAAATATCCTAAACGGCAAAAAGTGGCATTTTAAAAAAAAATTCCGCGATAATTCACAAAAAATGCCACCAAATTTCTAATAAACATTTGTCCAAAAATATAAAAAACGGCACAAAGTTGCATTTTTTAACATTTCCAGCAAAAATCAATAAAAAAGCAACCAAAAGTGGAATAAATATAGTCAAATTAACTTTTGGACGCTGCCTATAAAGATTATTGACTACGGAGAGCTCTGTTTACAACAGTGAAGACACAAAATTTTGCTCTGAACAATTACAAATCGTTGGATTTCATACGAATTTAGCTTTAGAATGCCCGTATAAGCAATTTTGGTTAGAAACTGGAAAATTGATCGGGCGAATTTGTGGAGACAGGTTGAACTTTGAAGTGGTTGTGTATTTTATTTCTAGAGAAGGTTGATTACCGACGCTCTCATGACAAGCTCTTGAGGCAGCAGCCTTTCTCCACAGCGGGAACACTTCACCCCGAAGATTCGATCGTAGTCGTGTTTACAGTACAATTTGGAATTTCTCCAGTAACAGGAGTGGGTGAGAGGTGAGCGACAGACACAACATGTCAGACATTCCTCGTGCCACGGCGTCTCTCCCACCTTCAGCAGCCATCGATCTCGGATCTTTTGCCCACAGCCTTCGCATATCTCTCCACGTGAATGGCTCGGATCTAATCAAATAAATATCAAATATCTATCCATACTCTCCAATCCATCCAAAAACCAGGGTTTCGGGTGTCATTATCACACTGGGATTAATTGCCGTGATTAATGGGATCGTCTTAGTGCACTCCGTCTCGTGATTAATGTGGTAAATGGGATTTTATCACATTATTCAAATTATTCAAATTTTCCCACTGTAATGGGATTTTTACCACTAATTCGCATTACATTAAGAATGTGTGATTTCTGAAACCCTCTGCATAGATTACATAATAGAAGAATGAATACCGGCAGAGTCAGGTTCCTTCATAGAATCCTTAAACTCGAGCATTTTGGTTTTCAACTGGAAAAAAGCACTGAGTTGCATATAAACTCGAATTTTAATCACTTCCGCTTGAAAATAGAAATGCGGGACAATTGTCTCCGCTTACAAAACTTCCAAAATATCACAAAAATGACAGGGGACGTGAAAGCGAAGCCAACCAATCCCTTTCACTCACTTTCACTATCTCGCATAAACTCACTTGAACTCAAGAAAAATTAAACTTCCTGTAAGAATGTTTTCTCCTCCAAGTGAAAGCACACACAAAACGGTCAACACATGGTCACAATTAAGCAACAATATCAAAAATCCAACCACAAATCTTCACCATCCCCTTGAAATCTTCCCGAAAACAAAACACTTGCAAATATTACAAACTTTCACTCTGCTTTTTGAAGTGCAACCAGTAATGGTGATATTATCGACAAAATCGCATTAATGACAATGCACATTGATCACGGAAAGGTCACTTGGTCGTCGTGGAATCACAGTGTTAATCTTTCGCAATGGACAGTAAAATTGGAGGTCATAGGGTGGGGGAGGGGGGGTCAATTTGAAAAGAAAATATATCTTCCCCTCAGTGATGAGTAAAAGCTTGTGACGTGGCGGAATGGTCTAATTTTCGTCGTTGTCAACTAACGGTGAACTGGTGGTGGGACACAATGTGTGAGGTGGACCTTTTAGTGTGTCACAGAACGGTAGGGTGGCCGACAAGTCACCAGAAACCAGACGATAGACAAGATTAGTGAATGAGAACGAGATTCAGAAAGATTTTTGTGAACAGGAGAAAAATTATGTGCTGTGCAGCTGCTGGTGAACTTTTTGTGCTCTGTGCCCGCGTCTGATCTTCTCGCAGAGTGAGTTGACTGAGAGGATCTATCTACTCCTGTCAAATACACATATTACCATGTGTGTGTGTGTGTATGTGTGCATTGAGTGTGCACTGTGTAGTATGCAGAGCAGCACGACCTGTGTCTGTATTATAAGCATGTATGTATGTACGTGCACTTGTGCTGAGTGGTCGGCACCGTTCCTTTCAAAACGACCTTCGCTGTTTTCCCCTTTCCACATTGTGTGTGAGTCTGAACGGATACATTTTTAAATGAACGAATTAATAGACGAACGAAACCGAAAAGTAAGACGCGGTTTTTCGGTTTTTATTATCGTTCTTGGAAAATGTGTGTAATCATAGATGTTCATTGAAAGTTCGAAATTACAATTGTAGTTTAATTATATGAGTGCACATTTCCATGAAATTACAAATTATTTTCTTTTAGTTGGATTGTAATTTAATTACGATATAATTAAATTACATGACTGCAAATTACATTGAAAGTTCGAAATTACAATCGTAATTTAATTACATAGACGCACATTTCCTTGAAATTACAAATTATGTTCATCTAATTTAATTACACTGAAATTAAAATACATTGTTGCGGGATATGTTATATAGTGCAAGTGTAAGATGGAACCTGTAGACACCAAGTGCTGTCATGCTTTCAATTGTAACGCTGACATTTCAGGTATCAGAAAATTTGGCTTTTTTAAAAAGCGAAATGTAATCGTGCCGACCACTATATACTTCTGCTGCTGCTGCTGCTGCTGGGATATGATGTGTAAGTTGTCTCCTGGGGCCGAGTTTTGTGTGTTCGGAGGGGAAAGTTGAAGGGGGATGGGGAAATGCAGTGAGTCGGCGGTTGGTGGTTGGATGTGAGTGGCAGAATGCCCGACGCCTCCGTAGCTACCAGGCCCCACCCACTGTGCACGCTCATTCGTTGCTCTGCTCGGCCATAGAACGTCCCTACCTCCTTTCTCCGACGAAAAAGTCCAAGCCCCATCTCATCTCGCTCGACTCTTCTTTCTTTCTCTCTCTCTCTCTCTTTCTCGCTCTCCTTGTCTGTTAACATTCTACTGCTCCCATCCTTTCACTTTTCCAAAGCTCTTTGTCTCTTTGTCTTTCTTCTGCTCTGCTGCTGAAGTTCCTTGCACCGCGTCCCTCCAAATTTCTCCTGCAGCAGATAAAGAATATTTGTGTACTATCCTCAGCTTGTTACTCTTTATTTGATTGGTGATCGGAAAAGTAAATGGACAAAGTTGTGTTAAATTTTTTTAGGAAAACGATTTTACAATTTTTAGAATGTTATACCAATATTAACGATTGTAAGACAATTCACACAGAATGACCATATACATACAAACATAACAAAATTTACAGAAATGACAAAAAAGGCAAAAAATGATGTTTAAATTTTTCACAAAAATGCAAATAATGCCTAATTGGAATTTTGTATACCTAATTACCAAATTTATATTACGGTGTTGTAGGCGGTTTGAATCAGGGTTTCGGGTTAATTATCACAATGAGATTAATTACTGTTACTAAATGTTTGATCACAGCTACGCTTGGTGTGATTAATGTGATCAATGTGATCTTCATGTTATAAGGGATACTACTGATACCTATGATATGATATATCCTACTATGATATATCAGGGACTACTGATTAATCCTATCACATTTAATCACAAATCACAGTATTTAATCTCAATTTGATTTGATTTTAGCTGGAGAAGTGTGAATTCGAAACCCTGGGTTGATTGCAGTGCTACCAGCGCTGATTCTTTTCACATCATGTGCAGATGTTCTCGTGTTCCTTGTATGGAATGGATAAAATTCTGATTGAGGTGAACTCTGATATGCTGCGGATATTCCATATCCAAATGGCATTAATTGCAATAAAATGCAGTCCTCTGGCAAATTACTAAAATTCTCACTTGTGTTCATAAAAAATGTGCACACAGAAATCAAAATTCTTTCAAGATACACCATGCACCATTATTAGTAAGTAAGACCTATTATAAGTATTAGTAAGACCTATATTAGTAAGTAAACATCACTGCATTTAAAAAAATTGCATCGTTCCTGCAAAAAAGCATAAAAATGTTTATTCTCGAGAAATAAGTTATGTGAAATAAGAAATGTGCGCGTGCTAGATACTGTTTCGGCGTAAGTACATGGATACTAAACCCGTTCTGTTTCATTTGTCCCAAGGTAATTTTCCATGGTATGACAAAACGCGGAAACTCCGGCGAGTTTTATTAATACGAGGGGGGAATCCATATGTAATGTCAATTTGGGGGAAGGGGAGATTTTTGGATATTGCGAGTAGTCACATTTAAAAGAGCAGCATTTTTTTAGACCGAAGTACAAATTTTCAGAATAAAATGTAATCAGATATGGCCACACAGAGATCGAGAAGTTCAAAAATCGAAGAAAACTGGAAGGGATGTGAAGAATATTGGAAGGAATTTGGTGGACTTGTATGGTGATTCAACCTTGTCAGAATGACAGGTTCTTCCTTGGGTACCGTTCTTTGGGTCTCGATAAAATAACATCAAAGATGAAGAAACAAGTGGAAGACCAAAAACCTCGATTGAACCGGAAGTGGTGAAAGCAGTTGAAAAAATTGTAAGTGAAGATCGCCGATAAATACCAAGGAAGATAGCAGAAGAAGTGAAGACCATGAAGCACTTTTGCTATGTGAAGTTTGTGTGTTCTGTGGTCTGTGTGTTTATTCTGAATGGGACCTCACCACCCAGACATCTTTCAGAAGGAAATCGGGTGCGATGTTGCCAATACAGTTTGGAAGTGGTGAAAGGGGACAAAAGTGTCTGTCCACATCAGGTAACTGGGGGCAAGATATTGTATTGTATAAACTCTGGATGAGATCCGATAATTTTTCACTGCACCCTCCGCTTCCGGGTGCAATTTCTTCCCAATTTCTTAACCAAATGTTACGAAAATTTGTACAGATGTTCTCAGTGAATTTACTAACAATATGTATTAATAATACTCGCCGAAGTTCCCGCGTTTCGTCATACCATGTAAAATTACCTTGGGACAAATGAAACCGAACGGGTTTAGTATGTAAGATCTTGTCTTGTTTCCAGTTGGAAGCACATCGTTGCTGGCATTCAAATTCATTTTAGTTGCTATGCTCCAGCTCTACTTTTCTATCTTCTTCGTCTTCATCTTTTTTCCTTTCTCACATTCACTTATGTATACGGCCACACACAGACAATGCATCCAACCAGTGGCATAACTAGGCCGAGATAGTCGGGGGGTAGAC
>JABASC010002461.1:0-17524 GCA_019776185.1 Plutomurus gul | reverse complement strand
TTCAATTTTAATTACCTCTATCAATTAGATTTGCTAGTGATTGTTTCGAACTCCTACTGCTGTGAAGTTTTGTGACTAGGTTGTAATATACATATTTATTATAAAAAAGCCAAAAAAGCCAAAAGCCAGCCTGCTTTTTTAAATTTGTGAGCCAGCTTAAGTTAAAAAAGCCAAAAAAGCCAAAATCCAAAAAGCTGCCTTTTTAGTTCCCTGTGTATAACAAATGTGGACCTACCAAATTTGGTGGATGTGATTTTACATTCTGTAATATAATAGTTTCTCTCGTGGATTCCATCCTTCTCCGCTAGTTTGAAGCCCAATTAGAACTTTTTAATAAAATGTTAAAATCTGTTTCCTCTACTATGCAATTTGTGTAGCATGCCGTCAATGTGCAATAATTGGTCGAATAAAATTTAGAATATTTTACTAATTATATTCCCGGCTCAGTTATAATGCCACCACCCCTTTTGTACCACTAATGTTTACGTTGCCGCCAAGTCGGTACGCTACGTTAAAACACGAGATGTGATTCACTAACTATTACATGCTGGGCAGTAAATACCGTGCTTTTATTGCTTTACGATAGTTTAAATGACGTTTTTCTATAATTTAAAAAAAAAATCCCAAAAAAATGAACCTAAAATTAATAGGTGTCGTCACAGATAACTTGCGGGTTCTTCTCTAGGATCAATATTGATTCTCAGGTATAGAGCTGTTCCGGTTATGTTTTTATGGTTGCTCAGGAACTTTTTTTGGCCCAAATACCAATTTGCTCCAACAATGACATATGTACACCACTGAAATCAGCGTAAAAAACTGAGTCGATTGATGTATCACAAATATTGATTTGCGAGGGGTCCCTATTCTAGGTTTGTTACCTAAAATCTCTCTTCACATTTAGGTATCTAAATTTATGTGATGTGTTCCTGGTATAATTATTCATGCTCGCATTTAACTTTTTAATAGCATCACGATAAATAAACAGCATAAAAATTAAGAACAATGGTTTAATTGGAACACAGCTTATTTATGATATCATGTTAATGTCCTTAAACGAAATTACTCACAGTATGTAGCGGCTGTAAAATGTTTAAAACTGAATTTAACCAGAAATAATGTGAAGGCATGCCAAATAAGGTCTTAGAACAATTTAAATTACATTTCAAAGCGGAGTCATTGGGAAGCAAGTTAAATTCATTTGATTAAACATTGTTATATTTTAGAATTTAACACGGAAATAGGTAGATTCCATTTTTGTAACTGTATACAATTAAATTAAATCAGGCTTTGCTACAAATGTTTCATTTCTAAAATACCCTATTTTGAGATATTTTTATTTTTCACAGGTCTTGCAAAAATTTGTGTTTGTTGGTTGAATTAAAGATACTCATGTACAGTGCACAATTTTTAACTTTTCATGAAAAGTGAAAAAGCAAAGCTTTATTTGAATGTTTTTCACTTGAACTAAAACAGAACAAATTATTGACAGCTGGTTACTTACACTATTATCTCCAGGTCATATTAATATCTATTGGAATAATAAAGTATTTCTCTGGTGAATTTTGCAAGTATTAAGACTAATAAATAATACACTGCAAATTCTGATAAGGATTTCGACATGAATGTTCGACAAGTTGCCATATTTGATCTGGTACGCTTTATTTCTAAATTTCTCTATCGAATTAAAATGATTTGCAAACTCGTACAATTTGGGGAAATATATTTCTTTCGATTAATTTTTTTATTTCATAGTTTATTTCTGTCCCACTGATTGTGGCACACGTCATCCTGACATGTGTCATATTGATTTTGATTGCCAAGAATCCCAAGTTGATGGAACAAATGGCAGAACCATCGATTAAGGACGCTCAGCCGACGAAGCCACCCATTTACTTCGGAAGCGGTAAAATCGACATTCGAAACAGTACCCTACTAGACAAACCAGGTGGGTACCTATCTGCACCTACGTATTCACTTGTGTTACCGTAATACTGTAAATTTCTTTGTATTATGGATAGGAATGGTAAGGATTATCTTCGGAGTCGGATGTGCATTTATGTTACTGCACGTTTTGCGAATCATTGCAGCTTGTTTGATACTTAAGGTTTGTTGCTGAACTTTTTTTTAAATTATTAACTAACGATAGATTTTTGACCATCTACGAGTATAAACATATGAATACATAGTAAGAGTATAGGGGCATAGCCTATCTCCCTCCTGCTAATTTTGCTACTCCCACTTTTGCTTTCGGAATTATACGCTCTCGAATACTAATGCAGACATGAATTTATTGTTTCCCCCCTTTACAGGGTAAAGGGGACTCTGTTGGTTGTTTATATTTCTGGCTGGTGGTGAATGTGGGATTCAATTCATTGTGCCTCTGGGATCAACTTAATGGGAACATATTCTTTGAGCGCTCTTACCAATTTGCCGCGGCATGGGCGTTCTCTATGTCCGTCTGTAACTGGGTCATTATTTGTCATTGTAGAAATATTTTGAAGACAGCATCTTCTACGTGTTTTGTTGCTGCTGGGGTCGCCAAAAAGATGAAAGGTAACTGACCTTGAACGAGTACGCTGAAGACAACTTACGAAACGGTTCCCACATTTTACCATTTGTTCAATGTTTAATTGATATTCCTAATTGTTTGACCAAATTAAACTAATTTGATTATTAACCTTAAAAAATACATTTTGTTAAAATTTAGTGTACATAAACGAGGACTTTAAATAAGGATTTGACTAAACAATAAAATGCTTTACTGCAGAAATAGAACGAATTAAATTTAACAATGGGCATTTTTTCTTTCCAATTTATTCAATAAAGTTTTCAATTCAAAAATTTCAATTTTTGATCTCACGTTCCTTTTATTTTTATAGGATTTATCATCCCAAAGATATTTTGGAGTTTTGCGATACATACTTCATAAATAACCCCTAGGTGGTTTGGCAGGGAGTCGAGTTATATAAATATACATTCATTTACATTACATTCATTCAATTGTTTCAGATTACATTGTTTGTTGTTAACGAGTGGAAACTGAATTATGCATTATATATGATCTGATAACCGAATGTAGAATACTACATATGTACATAAATACATCACTGTCCTATGATGTTTATTTAACTCCACCCAAGCCCGTCCTACCTATCCTCCTTCTTATCATCAAAGGGACTTGATCTCCTAAAGCACTCTGCCACTGCTTATCCTTCTAATAGGCACTCAATGCAATCGTACAAATCAATTCGTACCAAATTCATTGGTAAACAATTGCACAGGAGACAGGTGTGCTTTAAAATACTTGAATTGAATAAAGTGAACGGTGTAATGGCCGTCGAAAATGTTTGTTGGACACGTCCAAAATTAATATAAATAAATATTATTCTCCAAAACAAAATTCAAAATTTAGGACCATTTTTTTGGACATTTGTGAAAATAAAAAAATTAGTCACTTATTTCAATCTGGTCAATTTGGACGGCACTCAGTCAAAAAGGTTGAAATTTCGAGTTTTATTGAACTCTGAACGCTAAGCGATAAAATACCCGCGGATACATAATACAGTATTATCTGTGTTATCTATTGCAATCAGTGTTCCAAATTTACCGGAAGGTTCATTCCTACCACCAACCTGGTAGAAATGGTAAACAAAAGTGGAATAACAGTATTATTAAAGAGATCTTAAAATATGAGAAAGGCAACGCGTCATTTTATAAATTCATTTAATATCCCGTTATGCAGGTGAAAGTGCTTTTGGATAAAAAAAATTAATTCTAAACTTAAATTAGAATTCTTGATTTACTAACGTTATAAAAAACCATATTACCGATTGCGCGCTTGTACAACTTTTTGAAATTTTTACCACTCATTTTTACCAATTTGTGATAAAAAGCTATCAGAACACTGATTGCAGTAATGATTGTTGTCTAATGAAGTGGAATTAAGTGCTTCTCCGAATAAATGAATGTATGTATAAACCCTTTGCACCTCTTACAAAAACCAAATGAAGAAGCTACCTTTCACATTCCATTGGCACCTTTTCCACAATTTTTCTACAGAAAACGATCAGGTCATTCGCAGAACAAATAAATAAACGATGCATGCAACTACCTTTCTCATCTCTTTGTCACTAATGGCTATTGCCAAGTAGATTTTGCCCAAGGAGACGACTCATTTAAAATAAATACCTACAATATTGAATAGTAAGTAGAGGAATAAAAAATCTCAAGAGATCTGGTTCAGTTGCTGCTACTGTGGGCAGGTCCGTACCAAGGCAAGGGACCCGTGGGGTCTGCCCCCCCCCCCCCCTCCCCCCCCCCCCACCTAACTAAAAAAAACAAAGGAAGAATAGGGAATTAGTGAATGGGGTTACTAAAGTAATAATGGGGCCCTGGCCCCCACCCACTAATTTTCCCAGCTACGTCCCTGGGTGTGATGCTGCTGCCAGTGCACTGCTACTACATAAATTAGTAGCAGGGAGCCAGACAACAACGAGGAATGCACTATCACAACATTCGGGCTGTTTTTCTACATCACAGTGCAGTAGATGTGCCTTAGGCTGAAGGTAGCTGCAAACTCGTAATTCAAAATACCTGTTCACCTGTGATACACCTGTTAACTATTTGCTACCTGCTTGGGTTATCTCTTATCCCTAGAAGCGAATGCGATGCAGATACTTATCATCCTTGTAGTCAGAATATTATTCTGATAAGTACTTTCTAGTAGGTTCTTATGGCTTGCCAGCTTTAAGTCTGTCGCCATATGTGTGCTTGCAGCAAACGGGGATTTTAAAAGTCTTGGTCCGGAACGTGTTTCAAAAATTTAAGTAAATCTGCATTAAATCTATCTTTGTGATGAGATTCCATTAACATAACACTGTGACGCACTTGTTTTTGCGCCGGAGCATGAATACATCTTTTAATAGATGCGGTTATAGGTAGCCATTAGCCATGGATTAAAAACACCGGATAAATTGGAAACAGTAATACAAGTGAGTAAACCATACAAATTTCATTTTCCTTTTAGTAAGTGTCAAGTAAAGATTAACCATATTCCGATCCGATAAAAAAATTACTCTTGTTTCGTTAATATGTATGTAAAGTGTTGCATTTCCATCACGTGTAATTTAAAATGTAGGTTGCGGTAACATCTTGTCGTGATGTAAATTATACACTTTTAACAGTGTTAAAATAATAACATAGTAATTTATGTTGATCTTTAAATAATAATTTTTTCTGTCTTTTCGGTAACATATTTCTTTATTCGAAAAATTCCAGTTTTTAGAGAATAAAGGGAGACGTGTTATTTTACTGCTTCCTTCCAAATATTTGTTTTGCATCGTAGAGAGCCATATATTTAAATATAATCAAGAATCCCCCAAAAAACTAGAACAGCATGATAGGAGTGTTTTTGGTTGCGTGGAGTATCTAGAAAAAGCATATACTAGAATGCTCAGCCTTGTGCATTTAGCCCCGTGCAGCGCCCCTATCCTTTCTGTGATAAGTTTTATAGACTAACAAGAAGGGGACTGACGGGCTATTCCGCGCTGTTGCAGTGTGACCATGAGACATTTTAATTATTAGAATGTGTGCTTTCATTTTTCATTTGTAAAATGTTTTGACAAATCAATTGTAAGAGAAAAGTAACTATCATTTGTTTACAGTGTCAGTTTTAAAACTAGAGACACCTCTCGACAGCTACACTTGTCGCTGCCTACCTATTTGCTTCTGAATCACTGTTAATTAAAACTGAAATAGAAAACTGAACAGCCCCAATAATATCAAATACAAACCATTTATTGGACAGTGTTCAAAATGCAAAAGATACTAAAAGTTAAATGTAGATATAAAATACCTACACCAAAATTATACCATCCAATATAATGCATTGTATAGATTATGCAACGCTCGAATTTGGGTGGTCTGGTCTGCGACATGCATATTGGAATCGCCTTACGCAGTACGCACTGCCTAAAACGCGGTGCGTAAAAGTGTTTTAAAGAGCGTAAATTGTTGGTACGCAGTGTCTAAAATTAAAAATGTTGTTTAAGATACCAATCTATTGTCTTGCTTTTTTAAGCGTGTTGGAAACCGCTTAATAGGCGATTCCTGCATTCGTTACAGGGATAAACTATAATATTTGACCCTTATTTCGTTACAAAGGGTTGAAAGGGTCAAAAAATTCTATCAAGCGTATATCAAGGAGAAATCGATGGAATTCCCACTGGAGCCCCAGATTGTTGGTTAAATGGCATAATGACAAATTTTCAACGTATTTATGTCCATGCAATAATTTTAATAACTTGCTGAGTAGTCGTAAACGTTGTACAATGACAACTGTAACAAAAAAAAACAATATATCCGGGTCCCGGGTTCCTGGTATCATTCGTGCCACACCCATGAATTAAAATAGCACTCAAAAGGATTTATTACAATTTGTTGAGTATTAAGGTGAAATAAAGCACACTACTATAATATAAAAGGTGTGCACTACTTAAATACATGTCATATTATTCCCAACACCGAATATTAATTCTATTCATAGAACTCTAGAAATAATTTGTATGCACGTGGTCACCGACCTGAAGCATCCTTCAGCATATAATTTTACCTTTCTAATTTATTACAATGCGACAGTCCTCAGCACAGTAGTGTCCATTGAAGACAAACAAGTTCACCTGTGCATATAATTTTCAGAATTTAATTTTCTTCCTGAATGAAAATCCAGCAGCAAACTACTTTCAAAAAATTGAACTGTTTCAATTTATTGAAAAAAGTAATATATATAAATAAATTTGTAATGGGTTTAATTCATTTTTTTCACCAATTTTTTTATATTTAAATTTATTCAATGGAAAAATCTAAAACAAAGTTTTTCGGTATTGTGCTCCCTTTCTAGCAAGATGCCGCTGACTTTATCGTCCGTCTTTGAGTTTCTGCCATTGAATTTATGGCGTTACTTGAAGAGATTTGCGACGAAGGACGACACGATAATCTCGGATCTGCCCTTCAAAATCTCAACCAAGTACACACCGGCCCTGCTCTTTGTCATGATCTGTTTATCCTTTGCAAATCAATTTGTTCGCAATGTGGACATTGATTGTGTGGCCACCACTGTCACGGCGGCCTCCGAAATGGGCCGGGCCATCCACGGCCACTCACATCCTGCAGGAGATGCCGACCTGAATGATTATTGCTGGAACTATGACACGTTTTTGGTGGCCAAGGCACTGGATCCTAAAATGAGGGCAGTGGTCACTTATCCGGGCGTGTCCGCCTACAACAAAGCCACAGACGAACTACTCAGGCAACATTATTATAAACAAGTTTGGCTGCTTCTGGGATACTGCATGGTCATTGCATTTCTACCGCAATTCTTCTGGAAAGTACGTAAAAATATCAAATGTTGTTTCAATTATATCTTAGGGGTCGCTCATAAAGCATATACTGAGGTAAAGCAAAAATCGACGATTTAAGACGCCACCCTGCCACCGTTACGCAAAAAAGGGGAGGAGTCACATGTTATAATAGGTATATGTCACACAACTGTCAGAACCCACGCAAAATTGGCGACGACCAAGAATGTTTTATACAGCCGTAGCGCCGTAACCCCGTAAAATAGTATTAGACCACCAACACGTCCTTATGAATAGCCCTTCGATTTGCATATTATACATACAAAGTGGCGTAACTAACTAGGCTCAGGGTCTTAAGGGTGATGTACTTGTACAAATTCTGAATCATTCCATAAATCAACATATTTCAAGAACTGAATTTAAATTGCAGGCTTATGCGATCCAGAAAATGAAGATATTGGTTGGGCCAATAGGGGCCAAACTAAAAATAGACCCCGTGTCTCAGACTGGCCAACGTGTGTCTTCCTTCTTGGACGGAGTCGGTTTTAATGCACCGTTCGCCTATTATTACATATTTTGTAAAATTTTCGCAACAGTGACTCCGTTTCTGCAGTTGTGTATTTTGTGCGCTTTTATCGGCAGACGGTTCAAAAATTACGGCATTGAGATTGTGGCACACGTGATGGATGACAGTGGCCCCTGGCCAAACCCAATGGACGCTCTATTCCCCAAAATGGCCAAATGTGAATGGAGTCGCTTCGGATACGGTGGTGACATGGAACTCAGATCTGCACAATGCCAACTGCCCATGAACAATTTAACGCAGTGGTCACTTCTTGTGTTTTGGTGGTGGATTGTGCTTGTTACAGTACTAAACGTATTCTCATGGTTTCATCTGTTGATTTTTGCCGCCTTTCCACCCTGTAGACGTAAACAATACAGGAACTATGTGAAATCCGCCTGTCCAAAGGATGTGGAAACTGCCATTCATTTATCTACAAATCCCGGCAATGGAAAAGTGAGAAATGGGGGCGCCATTCAGATAACACCGACTAGAAATGACGTCATTGACATCCATCTGACATTCGCAGATTGGCTTGTGCTCAGTTTTCTTGAAATGAATATACAGGGTGGCCAATTCAGAGATTTTGTGCGAAAATTGGCAACAACGGAAAATATTGCCGTACAAATTAAGCAAATTGCAATACCAATGGATACAACGTTGCCTGCGCCAAACTACGCCCCTTCGTGTCCCACCGAGAAAAAAGTTAGTGCTAAGATTGCTGCCCCCACCGCGGTTTTAGCCCCTCCGGGCCACCATAAAACTGCAAATATGGCACAATACGGATTTGTGCAGCCGCAGTCAATTCTGAAGGGAAAAGCCCCCGCGAAAGAAAGCAGCCTTGCAAGATACAATTCTGCTTATGAACCGGAAACCGCCGAGTTTGAAAGGAAAAAGGCTTTGGCTATGGCAGCGTTGAGTGATTCTGACGAGCTGAGTGACTTTGAGGGATTAAATGCGGAACAGATCCCGCCAAACCTATTGGCCATGATGCTTGCAATGGAGCAACAGCTACCAATGCAATCTCCGCCCAAGAGGCGGGCAAACTCGAGCGATGGAAAGCCTTACAGGTCAAATAATCATAACCGATAAGCAAACGGTTACGTTCAACTATTTCTCCTTTACAGGCTCCCCTCCTAAAAAAATATGAATGCAAAATAGTGCCAATGTCTTTCACAGCGGAGAGTCCTACTGCAATATCCGTGTTTCTAAATGTTAATTTCCTATCGATGTCCTTACGCGGATTTGTGCCATTCCTCATATATTTTTATTGTGAGAAAATGTAACGATTTATTGCCATGTGATTTCAAAATAATATAATTTGTGCCATTTAATAAATGTTTTTGCACCTTTATTAGGAAATATTTATAGATAATAATTTTATGTGCAGCATCAACCGGAAATACAAATAACATCAGCATTTAGAAAGTTAGAAACGGAAAGCTAGCAGTTTCCGGCGGTGTTGAGCTAGTCATCGGGTATTGGCTAAAGGGACAAAATAGGTGGTTCAAATCTGAGGCCGGGCAGTGCAAGAGGGCTAACAGGAACAAAAGTGTATTAACATCTGTGATTAGAGCCTGCCTTGAAATTTAAAAAATCTGCCATTTTGATGTGTAGCTCTGGTAGACTTATAAACCCAAGGTCAACCATTCACCTTTTATAAATGTAAAGTTTCTACTATATTTATTTCCAAATTTGTTTTAAATTTAAGTACACACAACTATTTTTTAAATCATTTTAATAGTTAATCTAAACTAATTCCAAACTGGAAAACAAATTAAAAACTCGAAAATCACTAGATCCAAATGCAATCTGGAGAATTTAATTCTACATACCGAATTCCCAAATAACATTCCAACGATTAATTATAATTATTTCTTTCGTTCTAATTTCCTATTCAATGTTTCAAAATGAATGATTTTCCCCAATTTCTATTGGAAGGCAAACGTGGAGGAGGTCGATGTTGCGAATAAAAAGCGCACTTCACAATGAATTATGCACAACGAATGATGAAGAAAGAACTTAACAAGAATCGGCAACAAAAGTAATAAACACAGTTTTTAGCACAAAGATGGTTTAAAAATTTCTATTTCGATAAATAATTTCTTAAAGGATCCAATAATGGATTCAACGAATTTTAAAAAAATTGTACAAGAGAATTTATGCATATTTATTAAAAGGTAAGGGGTGCGAACGGAGGAGTTGGCGGTGGTCGTAATCACGTTGAGGAACAAATACGAATAAAAGCAAGTTCATATATAAGAAATATGAAATATGACGTCATCACTTGTATTACAGAGCAGCTGTTGTTTTGGCCACCCCCAGAACAGGGGGGACCACCTGCCCTACCCACACCTGTTCATAGGAAAATAATAGTTCTCTGTGATGATGAGTGGGGGTGGGAGGGATAGAAAATATCCATAGCAGACAGGTGTTTCTCAGGTGTCTGCCTCCACGTTATTAACGATACATACGCAAAAGTGACGTGATGTTGAAAATTATTGTAGAATTAGAGCAGAGCAACAGCGGCAGACACATGCACCGCCAGTGAATGAGTGAGTGTGTGAGGGAGAGAGGGTGGAAATACATTGGACACCTTCCAAGGGGCGTAACCACCGAAAGGTGGACATTCTATCCAGAATTGGCTAGCCACCCTACAAATGTAGGAAATTACAGAAAATACAGTCATTTGAATTTAAGTAGGGATTTGTCAAGAATTCTCCGTCCCCCCTTATGGTTACGCCACTGGTTCTTTTCCTCCTCCACAGACGACCGCAAGCACAGAAGCACATTCACATGCCTTTTTATACCAATCTATTCTGTCTCTATAATATTGTGTCTGTGTATTTCTAATGTATATTAGTGAGTGCATGCGAGTGAGTCAGTGAGTGTGAGTGGATTGAAAAAAGAGATGAAATTAATTTGACGATCGGCCGAGTCAACTCATTCAAAATACTACACGTACCTAAATACACTGCAGTGCATAGTGCATCCTATTATAACATTACATGCAGGCAGATGGACGACGGGAAGTGAGCAATTTGCTGACAGAGGAAATACTCTCTTTCTCTTATTTTTTCATCCTCAAAATCATCAAACCAAAAAACACTGACTGACTCACTCACTCACATTCATTGTCATTCAGACAATAATAAAAAAATATATTTATTAATTCTAAATAATTATTGAATCTTTTTCTATATTTCCTACTGCACAGAATAATAAATGATTACATTATTCCATTAGACGGAAACCAAAAAATTAACTCGTTCATAAAAAATAAATGTGATAATAGGAAAAGGTTAAACAATTAAATAATAATTAAATAACGATAAAGTGCAAGTGTTAAAAGCGATTGAAATGGCATTGAGAATGTCGACAATGACTGCTGCTGCTGCTCCGTTTGATAACAACAACCGCATTCGGAATGACGCAAAGAGTCTCATTAGAGGTGATCACCCTTATCAGTACACTTATCTGTTCATTATTATTATTTATATTGCTTGGTCATGTATATTCTATCTATGTGTGATAAGTCGTCATTGAAGTCCTCGTCACATAAGTGACCAGGTAGTCCATTTCCATATTTTTTCAAACAAATTTTTTCACTGTCTCTCTTTCTATTAACATTTGTGGCATTGTATTCTGGCTCTCTTTCTCCATTTAGAGGGTCAGGTGAAAAACATTAATATTTCGATAAGTAGTACATTTTGTTTGAAATATGTCACAGTGGACTGATATGGGGTAACCGCATTGAGGATATCTTGAGTAAAAATACATTTAGGTATATGGTAACCGTAGTCCAAATTTATAGTGGCCGTTGAGCGCATGCGGGCACACAAACGACTAGTACATTTCCTTAATTTAAAAACCTATGCACGCCACGTGCTCCCATCCGTCAAATTCCTCTTTTGCAGAAATCCTGTTAAAATTCTTAAGAAACTGAGGGGAATTCAGCTATTAAAAGTGCGTAATTGTGCGT
Organism: Plutomurus gul; assembly: GCA_019776185.1. Classification (NCBI taxonomy): domain Eukaryota; kingdom Metazoa; phylum Arthropoda; class Collembola; order Entomobryomorpha; family Tomoceridae; genus Plutomurus; species Plutomurus gul. Next base: position 5,625 of record JABASC010002461.1, on the reverse strand, counting down.
AATTTCAAACGCAAAAACTTTAATTGCCACTGATTAAACTATAAGTAACTTCAGTTCTCGCAAAGATTTAGTTACATTCCGTCTACTGAGTCTGTAAAGTTATTTTCCCATTGTCGTGAGTTTGCGTTGAGTAATATCTTTCGACACCGTACACATTATTTAACTCACTTTTGCATTAGTGAGTTGTATTTCGCCTTCGATTGTAACTCTAAAATTTTAATGGAATTTTTAAAATCTTTATCCTTGTTTGCTTTTGGCGTAAATGGATGGAAATATTTTTCAGAAATCAGGTCATCATGCAAATTGTGATTTGGTTGTGGGACAGGAAAACTATTTGTGTACATGACATTATTTATTCTTACTTTATCTTATCTTCTTATCAATTATTGAAATGAAAATGATATGAGGAGCAGACAGAGCGAATGGAAATTATTTCCAGACTCACCTCACGGCCACTCGCCCATCGCCAACAAAATTCACCTGCAACAACGCCCTTTCATTCCTATCCCCTTTCTCTCGTAAAAGGTAATCATTTCATAGAAATTTATTTTTCAGCAACATTTCATTACTTAATTAGCGAAAGACTAAGTTTGTCACACAGTTTGACAATCTCAAGTCACCCCGCTCATTGGAAGATTGACGGTAACAAATCTGAACAGATCTCATCTTGTCTAAACATTTCCTATTCCCAAATAATGTAACATTGCTTATTATTATTATTTTGGAAAAGGAAGGAAGGAGATTGTATTTTTATTGTCAACGGGGGAACACGAACAGGGCAAAAAGCAATTGCCACGAAATAAATAGAACAAACAGTTTTATAAATAAATGTTCGCATAATAGCATTATACATGTCTATATAAGTATATATAGTATTGTAGATGTAATAGACTTGTTATAGAGAAGAATGGGATTGTTGTAATGGTTCACCTGTCAAGTGCAACGACGAAAATCCTTTTTCAGTCGTCAAATGCATTGGTGGGGGAGCAAAATCCTACCTCAGGGCAAATCCCTCTGTTGTACAGTTGCTGTGTGTTCAGTCAGTTGAATGTTGGCAATAGTGAAATAATAATAATAATGAAATAATACCCCAAAGAGTTCGATAAACTTTTCCCCATTTGCAACAACACAAAACATTACGGCATTTACATTTTCATTCTTATACTCGATCCGCACTCGTTCTCCTCACTATCTCTCCTCTTACGTCACAATCTCATTCTAATTTATTACCATTTCTAGTACAGTAACCAGATGTAGCCAACTTTAAATCTCTGCTCACAAAACACAACTCACGTACACAAGATCACAAAATATTACACACTTACACACTGAACACAGGAAAACTTTTTCTTTTTCTACAGATTTTTTGGCAAACATTAAATTAGAACGAGTGAGTAATAATAACAAGAGACAGAATGAGTAACAACGTGCAACTAATAATTGATCGCAATCACAACAGATAACAACACCAAATACTAAAATATTATCATTTAGAACAAAGACACAAAGAAATAGTTGGCATAGCAACAAGAAAGAAATAGTTGGCATAGCAACAACAACAAAGAAATATTGAAATAAATAAATAAATCTTGAATGAAACAAAGAAATAATTCCCATAGCAACAACAACAAACAAACAATAAATAAATCTTGAATGATGTCAGATCATTTGTTGCTGATGGCGTCACAACGCGTCTGGTTTCCGGACCCTCAGCAGGGCTTCCTGTTGGGTCAGATTGTTGACCTGGGCGCGGACAAGGTCACCATCGAGCCCGAGAAGCGGAGTTCGGAGAGAATCTGCATAGAATACGAGTTCGTGTATCCGGCGGAAGACAACAGCGTCACTGACTACGATGACAATTGCTCGCTCATGTACCTGAACGAAGCCACGCTCCTCAACAACGTCAGACTAAGATACGCGAAAGGAGGAATTTACGTAAATACATAGAAATACATTTAATTAATTAATTAATTATTAATTTATTGAATTTTTGTATAATTTAAAATATATAAATTGTGCAGACGTACATTGCGAATATGTTAATAGCGGTGAATCCCTATGTGGAAATCAAAGGACTTTATTCACCGGAAACAATCAAAAGATATCAAGGAAAATCACTTGGAACACTTCCTCCTCACGTCTACGCCATCGGTATAATTAATTATTTATTTAACTATAAATAAATACAACAATTAAAATGTCTTTTTCTAAATTATTATTAGGGGACAAGTCATTTCGTGACATGAAGGTAATTGTAATCATTGTATTTAATATCAATTAAAACTCCTACAATTAATTGAAATTTGTGAGATTATTTTATACAAACACAATTATGTACATGAAGGTGACGAAACAAAGCCAGTCGATTATCGTAAGCGGGGAAAGTGGAGCGGGGAAAACTGAATCCACGAAATACATTCTCAGATATTTATGCGGATCCGACGGAACGGCCGCAGGGCCCATTGAACAAAAAATACTCGATGGTATATATTTACAAATAATATTCATAATGAACTCATGTTAAATTTTTCTTTAAAAATAAATTTAAAACAGCGAATCCAATTTTGGAATCTTTTGGAAACGCAAAAACGACGCGGAACAACAATTCTTCAAGATTCGGAAAATTCATCGAAATTCATTTCGAGGGAAACCAAAAAGTCACCGGAGGATTCATTTCTCATTATTTACTAGAAAAGTCAAGGTATAAAATTGAAATTATATTATTTTAATTTCAATTACAAAAAGGTGACAGTTTGTCCGTGTGTACATTATTTATTATATTAATTTTCAGGATTTGCAGTCAATCGAAGGAGGAGCGTAACTACCACATTTTCTACCAACTTCTTTCTTCGTCGGACACTTCGCTGAAGACCTCCCTGAACATTAACAAGCCTATTGACCACTTTCACTATTTGAACCAAGGTTGCCGCGATTTTTTCGGCGGCGGCGGAACTCTGAAGGACCCAATCGTGAACGACCAGAACGATTTCAAGAAACTGGAGTCCTCCCTGAAGAGCATCGGCCTTAACACGGCGGATATTCAGTCCATTTACAAGGTCATCGCCACCGTCCTCAACATCGGCAACATCAGATTCGAGGAGGACGACTCGAATGCGAATCGGGGTGGCTGTCGGATAGCGAACGAGGACGCCCTCAAGGTCACCGCCCAGTTGATGTCCATTGACGTGGAGGAATTGCGGATATGTTTGACCTCTCGGGTCATGCAGACGGCCAAGGGCGGTCACAAGGGCACCGTTATCATGGTGCCTTTGAAGGAGTACGAGTGCAACAACGCCCGGGACGCCCTGGGGAAGGCCATGTACTCGCGACTCTTTGATTACATCGTCAACCGGATCAACGCGTCGATTCCTTTCAAGTCCACCGTCACGTACATCGGCGTCTTGGATATTGCAGGCTTTGAATTCTTCCCCATCAACTCTTTCGAACAGTTTTGCATCAATTATTGCAACGAGAAGCTACAACAGTTTTTTAACGAGCGCGTTTTGAAGGACGAGCAGAATCTTTACGAGGTATGAGTATGAATGGAACTACACCCAAGCAGTTCCAAGGAATATTTGCACGTTGATAGTCGCAAGAATATAATTTTGTCCAGAGAGATGGTTTGTCACCTAAATTGTCTTGGATTACGCTCACGTTCAAATTATTATGGCTCCATTTGGCCAAAATTGTATTTTTGGTGCAATTTTAAATATTTTTAAGGGAGGTTAAAGGAATTAGAACTTTTGAATGTCAAGGTCAATAATTTTAATCGCCTAGAATATTTTTTACAAAATTGTTCTATTTATTATTGTTTCAGCGCGAGGGTCTCGGACTCGAGAGAATCGAATACATCGACAACTCGGACTGCATCGACCTCATTGAAAGCAAAACGGGAATCATCTCTATCCTGGACGAGGAATCGAAATTACCGAAACCCACGTCCACGAATTTCACCTCCGAAGTTCACCGAAATTTCAACAGTCACTTCCGTTTGGCACTGCCGCGAAAATCAAAAATCAAGGAGCACCGCGAATTGAGGGACGAGGAAGGATTCCTCGTTAGACATTTCGCAGGAGCCGTTTGCTACAAAACGGTAATTAGTATTATTATTATTATTACGTAATCAGATTCAATTAGTAAATTAGATATTTTTTCCAGACTCAATTTATAGAGAAGAATAATGACGCTTTACACACTTCGTTGGAAGCGTTGGTTCAAGAGTCGAAGGATTCGTTCCTACAAAATCTGTTTAATCCTGGACATCAAAGTCAAGCGTCTCAGCAAAAAGGGAAGTTGAGTTACGTCAGCGTTGCTTCCAAGTTCCGGTTCCAGTTATCTGAGCTGCTGGAGAAGTTGCGGGGTACGGGCACTTCCTTTATCAGATGCATCAAACCCAACGCTAAAATGGTTCCTCACGTCTTTGAAGGAGGTCAAATTCTTTCACAATTGCAATCCGCTGGAATGACTTCCGTCCTAGAACTCATGCAAAAGGTTGGAAATGATACGAGAATAAAAAAAAAATTGAAGATGGGCTGAAGTCTGTATTTATATTAAGCCTTTTAACCTAGATTTTGACATGTAGAAATAATAGGTTATTAGGATGCAATTATTATATAGTAACAAATGAATTCATAAATTATAGAATGACTTAAAATCTAGGGTTTTCCTTCTCGTGTGCATTTCTCTTCGTTGTATTCGTCCTACAAATCGTTCCTCCCACCGAAACTGTCGACTTTGGACCCTCGATTCTTCTGCAGAGCCCTTTTCAAAGCTTTGGGATTATCCGAGGATGACTTCCGTTTCGGTCTCACTCGCGTTTTTTTCCGCCCGGGAAAATTTAAAGAATTCGATCAAATCATGAGAAGTGACCAAGAGTCATTGGCCCAAATGGTCAAAAGTGTCGCTAAATGGATCCTTCAAAATAAATGGAAAAAAGCCGTCTTCACTGCCCTTTGCGTCGTCAAACGTAAAATAATATACATAAATCCAAATTGTTGGTAAAATGTAATTAATTTTTTTGAAATGTTTCCCTAATTTGTTTTTAGTAAAGCACAAAATAATTTACCGTCGAGAGAGTTTAATCGTGATTCAGAAGAGCGTGAGGATGCATTTGGCTCGTCGTCGTCATCGTCCACGCTATCGTGGAACGTTAAAGCTGAAACAATTGAATGCACAAATTGAAGGAATGCTGGCAACGGCGAATAAACTGAAAAAGGAGCGAGATTCAAGTGTCACCGAAGTCAAACAATTATTGGCTGAAATTAAAAATGCCATCGACCACATCAAGGTTAACAATCTCTCACACAGGGTTTAAAAGTTTCCACCCCACGAAGCATTTTCCCATGCCAGTGGGAAAATGGGAAAATAATGGGAAAATGATAAAATAACGGGAAAATGAACATTAAAAGAGTAAATGAGATATCAATCTTATTAACACCCGCAAATATTTAAAATCCGATGCTGCGAACTCTTTCTATTCATTCAGTGTTTTCTTCTCTGCAAACATCTCGGTAGACACGGGTACACGGGTTTTATTTACGCTTGCAAAATGTAAACAAACAACTGCGAGTGATTGTTTACATTTTACACAGGTTTTATTTACACTTGCAAAATGTAAACAAACAA
>JABASC010002460.1:0-17530 GCA_019776185.1 Plutomurus gul | reverse complement strand
CACACACAGCACACAATAATAAAGCGCATCCTAAATGAATTCAAGCGTGACAGGCCTGGTGCCTTTATCTTAATCACAATCCACTTCAGCAACAGCTCCCACTTCGATGAAAAACTTTCTCATTAGAATTGAATCATGTAATGGGCTAGTCACCGCGTGTATGCACACTCATTAACACGGTGCAGCATTAATCACCTTTATTAGGAAGCTTATCAGACACTCACTCTCTCTAAACCTTCTTTTCGTATAGCACCATTATAGCGTATAGTAAATTGTGTAACAATACCATAACGAGGTATTGTTCGTGTATTTATTTATTATTTCTAAACAAGTTTCTTGGTAGTGTGCAAAATGTTTACTCAGGGTTACGTTAAATCACACTTTTTCAGCTTAAATCCCATCACAATGGGATTAATTGCTAGTCCCTGTCGAAAATCGAATTTTCCGAGAATCGTTTATAAATGATAAATATTATGATTGGACAAAATAGTCATTTGTTACATAGTTTAATTTTAGTAGGCCAGTGTACTTAAGTAAGCGATGAAAGTGAATAGGAACAATAATGGTCAATGTATAGAATGGGAAAAGACAAGGACAGATTATGTGAGGAAGTAAATAGAAAAAGAATTAGAAGTAGAGATACCTCAATAAGATAATACGGTTATGTGATGCAGGAATAGTGGTAAGAATAAGGCTAAGGACTGGATGGAGCTTTAAGATGGACACAAAACGAAGAATCAGCAGGAGAAATCTTAAGTACAAGAGAGTAAAGTAAAGCAGTCAGTACAGTGACTAGTCACTGTAGTCAGTAACAGTAATAGGGAGCGAGAAGTCTTGGGGTGCTCACAGAAAAAGTAAGTAATGAGCCTTGACGTTGGCCGACACGCATTCATGAGCAAAAGCAAGCACAAAAACTCTCGTCGAGGGAAAAAGCCTTAAAGAAATTGCTCTCTATAGGAACTGCGCACTTAATCAAAGAGGGAAAGACTGACGACGACCCAGAAGAGAAGTTGAAGAAAAAGAAAAGAACTTTTCATGTCGTCTCATAAAAAAACTCATCCAAAGATCATGTGCGACACGTTTCCTCTACTCTCATACATTATTATATATGAGTATTACCAGGACATACCATGACTCTTGTTCTATTCTCCTCATCACTCGCACTACTTCTTCCCTCTCTCTTTCTCTCACTGATCTTTACTCCACTACTACAGTCAGTTCTGTGTGTCAGGGGCGTAACCAGTAAAGGTATTTGGTAGGGGTCTGGGTGGCATTTACTTTCTATGTTAACTCTGCACTTTCCTCTACTTCCCATGCTATTTTTTAATATTTGGAGGGGGGCGACATGCACACATTGGCTGGATACGCCACTGGGGTGTGTTATGTGAAGTTGTGACTCATTTTATATTTACTTACACAACGTACTAGCAGTATCTCCGTTTCTCTGTAGATTCAATCTATCTGCGTAATCATCAGCAGCAACTACAGAGAATGTGTGCACTGCAGTATTGTGCAGGATGTTCCACATACAAAAGGAAAAAAGTTTTCCATTTCCTTTTTATAGTTGGTGAAGCCAAAATAAGTTGACTTGACTGCCATACATTTAGTAGCAAAAGATAAGCCGGGAGAAACTCGTTTTCTGCGGTGTGTAAACTGTCCCCACTAAATGCATCATGTAGGAAAATATTTTCAACTACTTAAATATTCTATAATTATTTACAGATTTGTTGGCAGTTATAGAATTACATTGCCTTTCCAATCAACACTACACCGTATTGTTTTCCAATTAAATGTTTAAATATTTAGATCCCAGTATTGAGGTGTAATATAGTTTAATTTTGATATTCTTATTAGAAAAGTAGATTTAAATCAGTAAGAATCAGAATCAACTACCGTGGAGTGTTTTGCCATGCCATGAACACCACCTATCCGTCCCACAGTGTAAAACTTTCTCTGTCGGTGAAATCGTTGTTTCTCTTTCCGTAGGAACTTTCTTTATATGCACACGTTTTATGATTTGTGCTAATTTAGATTTGTATTACATTACGTGCTAATGTATCCTGTAATAATAGTTAATCAAAGACATTTGGAATTTAAATTTTATTTTCGTAATTCAGAAATATTACATAAATCGACAGGACAATACTAAGCAAAAAATCAAAATTAGTTATATATAAACTAGGCGAAATAATTTCTAGATTACAAATAAAGTTGTTTAATTGTATGTAATTCATTTTATGCTGTATTTGTGTATATTTTTTTAAGCTAAGTGTTAATCCAAACTCTGTCTCCGCTAATAAACATTTAGTTTTTTTAAGAGAGAAAATTGACACATTCAATTTTACTGTCTCTACATCGACCTGTATTTTTAGTTAGTGTCACGACATTCAATTACTTGAATATTTATTAATGTTGGCATTTTTTGACGAAAATTTTGTTTCCAATCTTAACAACCGAATTGAGAAATGGTATGACGTGGTTGAACTCTGCAAGCGAGTTGCCAACGTCTGCACATACGTATTTAATGGTACATAATTTCAGTTGTAAATTAGAATGTAAATTATATAGTTTAGTAAAGCAAGTAGGTAAATACAGATAAAACAGAACAAGTATATTGGGGTCTACACATTAAAATAATATTCAACCTATATTTTATCAGAATTAAGGAGCCGGTAAATCCCACATTACGCAATCAGATAGCATAGCATTCGTTTAATCCATTTCAGCTACCGGGAATAACAACCAAAATCTGTGGAATGGCTGTATTTCTGTTGTTGTTGTTTCCTTGCTGTAATTGTGCTGCAATGAATTTTATGAATGCGTGGCTGCTTTGTATTTGTAGTAAGAAGTACTGTGACTGACTGACTTTTGTATGATAATTTTCTGTGATTCAATTCATAGGCTTCGTCTTCCTATCGTTTTCTCTGAAATCCAACGTCCATTATAATGGAACCCAATTTTCAGCCGCAGGACAGACAAACATCGAATCTGAAACATCATTGATCATGAGATGTGGATTTGATTTTCGTTCCTAATTAGCATTTTCAAAGCTTTGTCCTCAGATGTCACACGACTCCTTTAGCCATTGCTTTTAAAGTGTTTCTTGCTCTTTCCTCGTTTTCCAGACACAGGATATAATGCCACCAAATCAACCCAAAACCCTATAAATAGCAAACAATTATTATGTAAAGTACATTTTATGAATGAATTAGTCTTAAACACTGAAATCACATTTAAACACAATTTTGGGAGAAATCTTACCGATAGCACGGGCTATTTGAATTGGACAGAAGCTTCGTTCCGGTTTTTTCAAGAAATCGTCATCGCCACTCAGAAACAACACAGAATACTTGTCTCTTACATCTCCGAAATATTCTGTCTTCTTCCCATGACGGTCAAAGTTTTTCAGTAGATAATTGCAGTGTTCAAACAGCTCAAAGTACTCCCTAGGATTTCAATTTGATTTATTATGTACATATCGACAAACATTTCATTTTAAAACAAAATTCTTATTAAATATTATGTTTACGCTTACCGTGTCTCTTCTTCTTCATCTTCAGGATACTGAAATTCCAGGGGAATTTTGTCTCCCTCTTTCAATGCTAGTAAACCTGGATGAGATTTGTAAAACGATGTTTCCAACCATCGAGCTGCAGTACGTGCTTCTGCAGAATGCTCTCCCTCCGAATCTTTCATGATGTCAAGAATTCTTCTAACTATTAGGATAAACATATTGAATCATTAACATGTCATGTCACATGTCACACACGTATAAGTATAGACAACATTGTAATATTTTTGTAACCTTACCACTTTGGGGCACTGCCACTATAAACTTTGGATTACACGCAATTCGTTTCACTGCTACAAATTGATACAGCAGAGAAGCCAAGTCCACCACAGCATAAATTGGTTGTTTGTTTGACATTGAGTTTTCCAAAAACTCTTTATGCATATTATTTCGCCTTGACCTTCTGTCATAATCCTTTCCATCGCGATCACGGCGATCGCGTCCTCGTCTTCCTCGTCCCTTAACTGGTTCCTTATTCTGGTAAGCTTTCGTCAACTTATCAATAACCTACAATTAATTTTACAATGCAAATAATGTAATACTTTAAGAAATGATTCTGAATGAAAATTATTGAAGTTATTAAAATTAATTAATATAACATCATAATTACTTCAGATGGAGCGTGCCCAGTAGTCAATCGGCGAAGTTTAGCATCCCGTAAATACCTCTGCAAGATATGAGGAGGAGGAACTGTAAATCTGTCGGTTGGACTATAAATGACGGAAAAACATTCCGTTTTCGTCATCCAGTGGCCAAAACTCAGAAATCTTCCTATTCTTGTCAAAAACTATTGAAAAAAGATTAACGACGTACTATAGTTGTGTGACATTTAGTGTAAATTAAAGTGGTATGAAATGTGTAATAAAATTACCATGTCCGTTTTTGAAATTGTTGAATTTTGTTTCAATGTGGATGAAAATGCTTTAAAAAGAGGCAATCCAACCAAAGAACGATCTTCGGGAAGTTCAAATCGAAAGTTCTTTTCTTGTTCGTCCTGTTTATCCATGTTTACCCAATCATAGCTTAACTCTTCCTTGACAGTAACATCTTCCAATAATTCACTCCAATCGTGGGAACTCAATAAATTGAACGAAGCACACAGTTTTTCCAGGAATATTCTTTCGCAATTGGCAGCAAAAGCATCTTTAACCATTGGCGACATTTCCAACCATTGCATGAAAGGGGAAATAGCTACCAACAGAGGTTCTATTTGACTCCAACATTTAATCAAATCTTCCTTGTCCATTGTGAATTTTCCTTTTTGTTGTTGGCTATCAGGTGTAATTGATGTTTCCTCAACTCCAGAAGTATACTCAGAAGTTAATTTCATTGAATCGACTTCAACAGCTTTCGTGGAGCCACCGCTGATGTCGGATTGACCGTTGCTTGATCCACTGTCAAAAGCGCGATCATTTTCGTTCAATTGATCATTTTCCACAGAGTCCACCACGGATGAACTTTCGCTTTCACTCCAAGAATCATAACCCTCGTTATCCGAAGACTCTTCCGAGCAGTCAGACTCATCAACACCTTCATCGTCGTCTTCAGATTCATCTTCTTCGCTATCCGAAGGAATCATTGAAAACACTTTGTCGTCAGAAAATTTCTGTCTTCGCTTTCGGCGCCTTCCAATCATGCCATTTTTCTTCCTCTTCTTTTTTTTGACACCCGCAATTTTTTCAGCACATTTTTCGTCACTGATTTCGCCATCATCTTTATTGTTTTCAATGTTCAAATCTTTAAAACTCTCTTGCAATGCCTTCACAGGAGTTAGTGCTCGTGAAGGTGCTCTCGATTCCTCCTTCTGCAAGTGACTGTGCTGTTCAAGAATTAGACCTAGCTGGCTGGTCAACTGAAGAAACAAGGTAAGGGCAAACGCGACGGCTGGAGATATATTTGGAGAATCTACACAATAACAAATCAGTTAAATTGTTTTCCCCCTTAACTAAATGCATTTAAATATTCGAATATTCAAATTGTATTGTCTAGCATAGTATAAAAAAATTGTGTAGCATACTTAAAGTTTGAAGTCTTCCAACAATCATGATTGATATCACGGAGACGTGAAATAAAAACTTCTCGTCCAAATCAGGGTCGCACGAAATCAAGCGCTCATTAAAATTTGTCAGCGCATCTTGACACGACTACATTCAATTGAAACCAAATTAGTTGGCAAAAATTCTAAGACACGCCTTCATAAATTATATATTTTGTATACTCACCTTTTCAAAGTTCTTTTGGCGAGAGTCTTCGCATAGAAAGTGAAATACAACAGAGAAGAAGCTGTAGTTAAACAGATCCATTGGAGTTGGGTCGACTGATGCAGGTTGAGTGACGAAACGAACAATTTTACGATCCAACAATTGGTGTAAGTTTGGAAAAGCCCCTTCGTATGAATTAGCGGATGCAATGCTAAAGAATGTCAAAGAGTTAGTTAAAACCTACTCTGCCAAAGTCGTAGTACATGAAATTCTAAAGATAGACTTAATATGATTGAATCTTTTACCTGTACAATAAATAATACACCGCATGGATCCCTCCATTTAAGTTAGAATACAGATTTCCAAGTTGATTGTGAGATAGACCAGCATCAGGATACACAAGAAATGCCTGACAAAATGTTACCAATTGAAATATGAAGTGTATTTTTAGGAACTAAAAGATGTGTGAGCACACGCATAACTATGTTAACCCTTAAATCTACTTTAGCTTTTGACAGATACAAAGATACAGATAGTTTCAAAATTCAAAATTATTCTTCGATAATCAAAATCAAAATGCGTTACTGTGAATGTCCGAAATATAACAAGTTCAGTGTTAATTTGTTTGCATCAAAACAAATGAACCAGTGAAAAACTGATAAAGTACCTTGGTGTAAAAATCAACTGCGCCGTTAAAGTATTCATCTTTCTCTTCTCCATCCGAGTGCAATTTTGTGTAAATATCAGTCAAGTAGCGATATAGGTCTCCAACGTTGATTAAACAAATATGCATTAATTCAAGAAGCCATTTGGGAGGGGCACATTCTGCAAATACAGGATCAAACAAGTGTAAACACGAATATGAAATGCATAATGCACCTCATGGCACATGCTGTAATAATATATTTATAACACTTACCATTATTCGGTTTAGCTGAGATTGTTGCAACTGTTCCACAAACTAATGTGTCAATTCCATCCGATCGAAACTGAATTGGTGTAGCTCGAAATTCAGCCAGCCCTTGTATTTTCCACATTAAAATATTTAGTTGTCCTATTCCGGTCAGTAAATGATTTTGCAGGAACATCAGTTGATGTGCAGTCCACGGCTTATCCTGAGATTGCACAGTAATGAAATTATTGCAACGTAATTATTGTACGTATAAAAAAATAGTTATTCCAATATCAATATTCATTTACCCTTTTAAGCTGACGAGCTCTGTTGTAAGGTTCATAGTATGCATGCCGCCACAACTTCTCTCTTACAATTGGTCCGTGCACTTTCACAGAGTGACAAATCAATTTTTCACACATCTCCTTGTATTTGATACGTTTTAACAGCAATTCAGAGGAAAATAAATCTTGAATCTCTCTGCATTTTGAAGATGAAACTTCAAGTTGCCTGCCCGACTCCACAATACATCTAAACCAAGCATCATAATGCGTCATTATTTTGATGCGCATACATTTGCACTAGATTACAAGTCGAGGGCACAATGTAACTCACTTAATTCAAAAGTTTGCTAGGTAGAAGAATTCAACAAACAATTTTGTTACTAAGCAAAACAACATTTTGCTTGTCAAAATTAAGCACAAAACCGGGTATTATCTGTAAAAAGTGATTTTCCCTTGTCATATTGCAACTGTTTTATGTTACGTTACGTAGTAGCAATGGACCACCTACACTTTAGTATACTAACAGCTAACTAACAACTAGCTTTTGAATTGATGTCTTTTATTTTGCCTTAAGACTTTATTGTAATCTGACTTGACATTACAACTTTGCCGATAGGACAGAGAACTTAAATGAAATGAATTATGCATATTATTATAAAAAATACTAATATTTTGAGGATATTTTATGAAGTCTTACTGAAACATCCGCTTGGAAGTATCAATATTTGCATCAGATCCGACATCAGCAGAGTCGGCTGCTTCAATCTTGCTCACGCTCATTTTTATACCCTAAAAATTGGATCAAACTGTTCAGTAAGGTTAAGAATTTATGTATCTTCTAGATGCAATATTTATAATGAATGATAAACAGAGTGTAATTTTGCTCGGTTGTTGGTCATTGGTCGTACCTTTTAGAGAAGAATCGAGATAATTGGTTTCAAGTGGATTGTGAGTACTACACATTGTGTAGTACCAGTCCTTTATCCAAAAAGATTTTTTTGATCACTTGCTTTGTCTTCGACTAATTCAAACACAGAAAAGAACACTAAATAATTAGATAACAATTTTCAAGAGAACGAGAACAATCTCTCTACAACTTCAAGTTTACGTCATGTCCGTGTTTTCGAGAATTAACAGCAGAACAGATGATTCGTTACGCGCGCTGGTTCGTTTTACAGAATACCATAGCACAGTACATACAATAATACATTCCTATCTTACCCACGTTATTCTGTCAGAATTTGCATCAGAAAAATTAGAATGTGGGCGGATGAAGAGTTAACACACTTTGAACTTTGTACTTCTGCTTATCCAGGGAAAATGGATCAAGGACGGGGGTTAATTAAATAAGGAAAGTGTAATTAAGGTAATTAAGGGACGAAGACCGCTTGACTACTATCAACTTTCCCCTGTATATCCAGGGGATTATCCGTTCAAATTCACGGGTTTCCGTTCGAAGTTGAGAATATATGAATGCATTATGATAATAAGGTTGCTTTATAAAAGAATCCTGGAAATTGTTCTACATATGTTGCTATGGGCATCCAGTTTGATGCTGAAATACACTGGACAAAAAGTTCTGCAAAGGAAACCAAAGTTTCTAATTGCAGCTCCAACTTAATTGTAATCGTCGCAAATAAAGCAATACTTTAAAATGTCTAATTGCAGAGTTTGTAAGACTTGCAAAGGTATTCGCGAACCATCTCCTACAATTTCGAACGATTCTTTGCGAGAACATGGCGATACTCCGTCTCCGAAGTTTTGTGGAATATCCGACAAGTGTTGCAATGATAAAACAAGCACTTTGGATACAGGAACAAATACTGGGAAACCGGAAGTAGAATATCTCCGAGCATTGCGAGCACTTCGGTTGCTTCTTCTACTTTTGTCCATGAGTTTCATAGGATTCGCTGTATTCGCTTTTATGACGCTGCACAATCTTGAGCATAGAATTGCGACATTGGAATATGGAGTGACAGAATTTCAGGATTATAAAATAGAAATGAATAGTTGGAGATCAGACTATTTTCGTGATCACATTCAAAATATGAGCAGCGAAAACTGCAAGGGGATGGTGCAGAAATGTGCTCCAGAAATAACGCTGTACTCTTTACCGTACACGGCTTTCTCCGCTGGAAATATTTGGGGATCATCTCTGAGTGCAAGTATCTTATTCCCTTGGAATTGGTTTCACCACCAACAAAGAAATGAAACCAGTGAGTAATTTTCTTGAAAATAACGCACAAATTTAATTTTTGTAAATCCATGAAACCAAAAACGGTGTCGTATTTGCAGTCACTGAGATAATGGGGGATGGTGACCGCACCGAAGAACTACGCGTTTCACATGATTTGAATGTGGCTGAAATTGGGAACTGCTGAAATGCAAAAGTGCTAGTCGACCACACAAAAATTGTGTCTCAAACGAGAAAGATTGATAAATGATTGCAGTGTATTTACCATTATGATCGATATTCGCACAATTTTAAATAACATGCTAAAATACCTTTATAATCCGTTTTACAAGTGTACGCAAAAGGCCCATTGGCTGCACATTGTATATGGATCAACAATAAAAGACATGGAGGTGTACTTATCTCGAGTCGCATCTGAATTTTCTGATCACATTTTCTTATTTTGAAAAATTATACAATTACAGGACATAATTGTACCACATCACAATACAATTAAAATTCTTCTTAGGTATTAGCACCCAAAAACTAGACGGAGACGGAGAATCCAACCGTTACCTGGCAGCGTCGAGCCAGCCACTAAAATGAAGTACCATCAGCGACCAGTAAACATAAGTCTCGGATCGAAAGTATTTAGAACATTTTTTATTTACTTTGAACTTCAACTCGACATGACAAATTCTTATTCTTTATTTTTATTAATCAGAAAACACAGAGGAAGAAAAAGAACTGCAGGAGCTCGATGAGTGGTCTAAGCTCTCTTGAATCCCTCTCTCTCTAAAAAATTCCTCAGTTTACCAGTTTTTCTATTCCGATGTGCAGTTTCTCCAAGCTTAAGAGTCCCATTGACCCTGGAGAAAATTCCGGTGGATCCTTAAAATGAAACAGTTTGTATTGCACGGTTAAATGATTTAAATAGTAGTAAATATGTAAATAAAAGTAATTAACATAGGAAGCAAGCCCCCAGACACCCCAACAAATACATTTTCTGGATACGCGCCTGACCAATTTACACTGTATATTCATTGCATCTGCATTTGATTAAATGTAATATATTAGATGTACACTTACAATGGTTGCGTGAACGGGAAAGAACCGATAGTTGGAAAGCAGATGGCAAATAGTTAATTTAGTAAATTCCATGGCAAATTCCATTCCGGTACAGCTTCTTGGGTCAATACCGAAAGGTAGGAAAGTAAACGGTTTCCTGGTTGCTTTATTACTTTCACTAAATCTAAAGATAAACATCAAGAACGTTTAAAATAAAAACAAAAATTGTTTTTATAATTTGTTTAATTTATTTAGATCAAAATTAGATCACACAAACCTTTCTGGGTCGTATTTATTAGGGTCTGGGTAAAATTCTTCATCTCGGTGCAAGGCGAAAATTGGTACAGTGACAACACATCCTGGGTTGAATCTGATGACGCCTTTAAAAGCTATTCTATCCTTGCAAACTCTCTCCGCCCTACAAGAACATATGCATTATCCCTTATCAATGTATTATCGTAATTATTTGGAAGTAACGTTATTTACCTTGTAATAGGAGGGTACATTCTTAGTACTTCCAGTATGCATTGTTCAAGGTACGGCAAATCTTGTACCAGCTCGTGGCAAATAGATTTCTATGAGAAAAACATACGATTTAAAATAGAAATAGAATAAATAGAAATTTAAAAAAAATCGAATATAGAATTTTGAAGAGTTTTGCAGAAAATTTTACATGTTTTTTCATTGCTTCACTAATTGCGTCTCTCAATTTCTTCTGAATTTGGTGGTTCATGGCAAGACAATGAAGTGTGAGACAAATTATAATGTAATTAATTTCGAATCCAGTAAGCAGCAAATGCAGAGTATGTCCTATGATAGCATCTTCGTCCTGAAGAGAACTTGCTTCATCTGATTTGCTGTCAGATTCCCGTAAAATCAAATCGATTAAGCTTCCGGATTTACGTTTCTGAAATTGTTATTAAAATAAAAGTTTTAATCTTTGTTGGTAAATTCCTTGGCAGTGGCGTAACCACAGGCGGACAGGAGGAAATTTTTGAAAAATCGCCATTATGTATTTTGAGAATTTTTCTGTGGGACAGACAGTTTCCCTATTATAAACAAGTGTTCTGTGTACCATAGTGTGGTTTCCGGACTTGTGTTCTCTGATAATCATTTTAGCTGTGTCTGCAAGGTGAGAGATACCCTCGAGCTCATACTTTTTCGAAAAAAAGAATTGAAAAAGTTTTCCAATTCGGGGGTACAAAACTTTAGAAATGAAAGCAACAATAAATCTGTCCATTTGTTCAATGAAATTATTTATTTCCACAATATACATAAAAATGAACGGCTACCGACTTACGGGTTACACGTGCAAGAACGAACCTTGTAAAGTAAGAAACGTTTTTGGACAATTTTTGGGCGCAAAAATCTTTGGAAAAGCTGACTGAAATCTTCCCTTGGTATTACAATTCATGCCAAATCCACAGAAATCAATTGAAGTATTTATAAAAGGAATTAATGCTCTAGAATTATTACAGTTATTGAAGATAATTATTTTTCCTGCAATACAAGTAATCAAATGTATTATAATTTAGCTTTTGTATGCGTACGTTTTTAAATTGATTTCTTTCTGCGAAGCAAATTCCGGCAAAGATGCGATCAGAGTTAAAATAGATTCATTCATTAGTAACTCCATCTGTACAAATAAAAAAATTATTACTTTTGTTTAATCGGCACTATTCTATATACTTGTGTATATTGTTACCTGTGATATCTTACAGCTAATTAAATTTATTATTATAAAATTAAATTTACGGAGTATATTCATTTAAAAGGGGAGACTCCCGAAGTACGACCAAAAACGAGTTTAATTTTGATAAAAGAATTTTGAAATTAAAATTACCTCTCGTTTATTTTCACCAGTGAAAATTTTGCTCAATGCTAGTTTCGCATTTTTCCAATTTCCATCCTTTAATCCCATTAGGTTATAGTTGATATATTTTTCACTGGAAAAGCTTAGATTTCGTCTGTTGCTAAATCGCTCAAAGTTTTCTACTAGTATCTTTCTTATTAATTTTGGTTCCCCAACGAATGCATTCGGAGTTCGTCCATCAAAAATTCTTGGTCAAAATTTTAAAACAATATGATCATTTACCAAGAATGGCAAAAAATTCTTTAACTAAGCGATGCATACCCGAATATTCTCCCATAACGTTTATATCTCTCGTAATCTAGTTCATGGATTTTCTAGAGCAGATTACATGAATATTATAGCAAGTATGTACTTAAAAGAAAATCCAAAAAATTTCAATCCTAACTTACGTGACGCCAGATTCTCCACCAATTTCCAAAAACTATTATCGGTTTAGGTCCTAGGATTTTCTGTCCTTTAAAGAAGTCAAACGTTGCCGTAAAAAAGCTTATAACCACCATGTAAAATACAAGCGAAATGTAGCATGTCCAAAATACACTCAATGTATTTATTAGCGTCATTTTAAGTTAAATGAGCGTTTTAGTGTACTTGGTGGTAAGTGGTAGTAAACACGTCTAGATGCTAAATAAAATCTGTAACATATTTGCCGTTTTCAGAATACATGAATATGATGGTCGCACATTATCTCGATAAGATTCACATTTTGGACACATGTACACACACCTTACCTATTTACTTTACGGATACTGTTTACCATAGATGGTCAAAAATATGTAATTTAATTTCAATGCAATTAAATTACAATTAAATTACATGAAAGTAATTTGTAATATATAATTCCAGAGAAATGTGCACCCATATAATTAAATTACAATTATTGTAATTTCGACTTTTAATGTAATTTATAAATGCAATTAGTGATTTGTCCGTCTATGCTGTTTGCATAGTTTTGCTAATCGGTAACGCGTGTTGGTGATATTATTACGTGTATACATTTACCCGAATGTGTTCATGTGGAAGTCCTATATTTATTCGCAAATGTTTGATTTATGATAACAGTTCAAGATAAAGCGTTTTTACTCGAGATGAGATTTATTCCCTCAACTAATTCTAGACTTTTTGGGAAAGTTAATTCCTACAAGCAATAATCACTATTTTATAAAAATAGTTAACCGTTCAATTCTTCAAGAGCATTATTATTTATATCAATTTACATCCCTTCACTTCCATTACACACAGAAGAATCTTATTATTACATGTATTCTCTCTTGTGTATGTCATTAGTACAAAGATATACCTAAACTGGAAAAGAATGATAAAACTGCATACACATGAATCAAAGCGATGAGGGATGGACCTGTTACTTGTGTTACAAGTTACATCAATTGAATAAAAGACACTTAAGTAGCCAGCCAACTCCAATGATGTGTGCCTATTTTAAAAAGTGAATTTACACAACTCGGTGCTACATATTCATACAAAGTGTTGATGAGAATGTATATTTAGTAGTATTTCTTTGTATGTCGACTGTCGAGTGTGCTCAGAGATGGGAATGAGAATGTAGGTCGAGTGGTGCATAATGCACCATCAGTTGACTGAGGCAGAACGCCAAATGAGTTACTGCACATTGACTTTTGCATATTTAATCGAATGTCTTCTGATGTCTGGCCAATGTATTTATTTACGGCATGTTTTTCAACATTATAAATATATGTATACTTTCTGTGTATTTAAAGTTTCTATGTAAATGCAAGTGTTGAGCTGTCGCGTAATATTTTAATATGCTAAGCGTTGAATGTGTAAGTAAGTGGATGAATGGTCGATGGTGGTTTGTGTAGCATGACGACCCGTAGCTTTGTGCACGGTGAATGAGTAAATAGCTTGTCATCAGTTGGTTTTATGGTCGAGTCAAATCAAAATAGATAGTTTAATCATACATAATAGCACAATTTCACGTACACGTTTAATTCGTCGGCAGAAATAATAATATGGCATCGTATTACCTTCAGTTCCATTCCATTCAACAAAGGCATATCTTATCACTGGTATAATAATAAATAAACCTTTGTGTATTGCGACAGTTTGCGACATTCCTTCACGAAAGCATCATTTGCAATGTAAATCGTTATCAAAGTAGAAAATGCTTTCAAGAAATTAAAACGCGCACAACGAAAGGAAATACAGAAAGTGACAAGAGAATAAATACACAGCTAAATATCTGAATTATATAATGTATGAAATGATATACAAAATATTACAATGAGTTGGTAGCTAATTACTACATATACGTTTTAAATACTTGTCTTTAGTTGATATGCGTGTTTCCCTTCGGTAAAAAAATAATTAAAACGGTTCGTATGGCTTGCATAACAATTTCTCATGAAGTTAAACCTTACATAAGAGCTTAAAGATTCATTCTTTGTTCTTATTGTGTGTTTGTTGGCGAAATCAGGTAAGAAAGGTAGCACGGGCAAAATTTGAATAAACTTCGTTGGTGGGAGGAAACTGGACATGCTAAGGTTTGAATCTGTGGCTTCTGAATTCATTAACGTGAGTATCCACCTCGACCACCGCCACCTCCTCCTCCACTGCTGCCTCCACCGCCGGAATAACCACCTCCACCCCCACCACTGTTTCCACCACCCCCGGAATAACCACCGCCGCCTCCCCTGCCACCTCCCCCAGAATCCCCTGCCACC
This sequence comes from Plutomurus gul, assembly GCA_019776185.1. Classification (NCBI taxonomy): domain Eukaryota; kingdom Metazoa; phylum Arthropoda; class Collembola; order Entomobryomorpha; family Tomoceridae; genus Plutomurus; species Plutomurus gul. The sequence continues at coordinate 2,769 of JABASC010002460.1, read as the reverse complement.
TCCCCTGCCACCTCCCCCAGAAGATTGTCCTTGTTCAACAAAGTTGGCTACCAATTGGGCTGGCATGACTTGTCCCAACATTATTTGACCGCCGCCCCCTCCTCCACTGCCACCCCCACCCCCACGGGAATATCCCCCTGAGGAACCGCCGCTGCTACCGCCTGAATATCCACCAGATGATCCTCCGCCACCCCCACCTTGAGAGTAACCTCCGGAGGAACCACCACCACCGCTGCTTCCGCCTGAATACCCTCCAGAGGAACCACCGCTGCTTCCACCTTGGGAATACCCTCCGGAGGAACCACCACCGCTACTTCCCCCTTGTGAGTATCCCCCGGAAGAGCCACCACCGCTACTTCCCCCTTGTGAGTATCCCCCGGAAGAACCACCGCTGCTTCCCCCTTGGGAGTATCCACCAGAGGAACCACCACCACTGCTTCCCCCTTGGGAGTAGCCTCCGGATGAACCACCACCGCCTCCTCCTGAACTGCCTTGTTGACTTAGAATTTGAGCGATTCTTTGAAGAAGGGCTTCATCTACTATGGAAGATCCTTCATTTGAATCTCCTCCTCCTCCTCCTCCTCCTCCTCCACCACCACCACCTCCAGAGGGTCCGGGGGCACCATATTGACCGCCGCCACCAACGGGAGGCTCGCAAACAACAACGGCTATAATAGCCGCGATTATTATCTGCTCAGAAAAAAAACAAAAAATTGCAAACACTCAAATTTTTAAAAATACTACGAACACAGGAATATTTTTTGTACTCACAAGTTTATTCATTATGACTAGTGGTTGTTGACTGAATGAATTTCACTGCGACGACAGCGAAAGTGAAAATAAATAGAAAACTCCCAAGAGTTCTACAGGAAACAATTATGGACAAATCTGAGAGTCTAATTTGAGAAGAGAGCGAGAGAGCTGTTGGAAGATGACTGACTTGGAGAGAATCTTGGTATTGCTTTTATACTCTTGAGATCAGGAGTGGATAATAATAAATAACAGTCTCACCAACCACCACATTCTAAGTACATTAGAAAAATAGCTCTTGTTGGGATCGTTGAAGCCGAGTTTAGAGTGCACACAATATTTGCGTCCTCAACGAGGTTACCACCATCCACTGTAAGGGAACTACTATGTAACATCATGTATTCCTTGTCTTGTCACATCATCATACTCAACGTAGCTGCACTACGTAATAATATTTGTTTCTGCATTTCTACAAGAAGAAAGAACAAGTACTTGTTGCATCTACACGACAGATAAAGAAGAACCTACATCATACATACCATGTGTTGCATATATCACCACTGTGTGTGTGTAATGCTGTCCGCGAACTATATAAATATGTGTATGTACATTGGTATATAGTTATATAGGTGCAGAGAGTGAAGAAGATCTTATTAGCGGTAAACAGACGGTCGAAAGTCTCAAGTGACATAAACACACGGACGGCAATGACTGTACACAGTGTTCCATGTATGACACGGCAGACTGAGAGAAAGAAGTGCAAAAAGAATAACAGTACTTAGAATTGTAGGCTAGCTTTTGGTGTATTTCGTCCAGGGTTTCGTAAATTCCGTCTTTTCACCTAAAATCCCATCACAGTGGAATTAAATAATGTGATTATGGGATTAATTGCTAGTCCATAGTAACAAATCACATTAATCACACCAAACGTCACTACGGTTAAATACATTTGATTTAAGTAATTAATCCCACTGTGATAATCACACCCGAGACCCTGATTACGGAGATGATGAGGGACAAATGAAAATCGAAAGTGGAACTCACATTCGACTCCTCTGCTTCTTTGATGATATTTTTTGACGCTGTGTGCCTACGTAATTATTCTAGCAAGTTCCTACCTGTATAAAATGTCCATAATGATGAACATCAACCAGAATGCACGGTTGTTGTGTGGAAATTATTAAATTTATGTTCCGACAGTCAGATAAACTGTCAACAGAATTTGCAATTATCGCATGGCTTTTTTATTGCAATAAAATGTCAATTTTCTTGCGTTCGTGCGTCAGTGGTTCTGTGGGAATACAATGTGCCACAAAATAATATATACAATTAATGAAGTTGTGAAAAGTGTGCTTAGGACTTACTTACCTACATTCGTGTCCTTGCTTCTACTTATTGTATTGTTAGCGGTTTTAAAACCGCACCCCGTGTATTACAGTGTTTAAATTATATTTTCGCCCTTTAACACATCTTTTTATTGCGTTAGTGTAGTGTAATCATACGTGGGAATAAGTGTAATGCACTTCTCTTGCAATTTATAAATAGCCTAACAATTTTGCGTCTGCTGCTCAAAATAAATAGAATCCTGCAGAATTTCGTTTCGTCCTTGCATTTAAATAAATATGTAATAATATATTAATGTTATTCATAGAAACAATTACCAAAGTAAAATCTTTTTTGATCAGCCAAGCATGTCCATTTTCGTAAACCGGTAAAAGAAACAATTTTTCAACATATTGAATCAAGTAAGTGAAGCGTGGCTTGCACCATACATCATGATCACTGACTGAAACGAAAATAAAAATGCAATTAAATATCTTTATGTTTTAATCATTTCTATTTGCAATGCACGAAAATTGATAAGATCGCTTCTCTTAGAAGAACGGCTTTGCAGTTGAGTGAAATGCCACAGGGAGCAACGAAAAGGCAGAGGAAGAGACTTTTGGGAAAGTTGTTTTTAATCCTATTCTATTAAAATAGAGTAGAAACATTTTGACATTAAGATTGGATTGCTTCATA
>JABASC010002459.1:0-17536 GCA_019776185.1 Plutomurus gul | reverse complement strand
TAAATGAAATGAAATGAAATGGAATGAAATGAAATGAAATGAAAATTTCATTTATAAATGAAATGGTCCGATCACTAACTAGTAACACGTTGTGTCAATTCAGCACGATTGGAAATACAGATCGGTTAACTGATCTAGTCATTGTAAGGTGAATTAAGGGTTTCGTAAGTATTCCTATCCATCCAAGGCACGAGGTCTCTCTCCCACGCCTAACGCAATGTATGCAGGCACTCCTACATGGCATCCAACCACCTTTCCCAAGAGGTTTTACCATCTAATCTGGTTTTTAAGGAAGAATGGGGACGTAGAAAAGCGAAATGAGTGAGAAGACGCTTGAAATTGAGAATTGTAAGTAAGGACCTCTGACTGAGCCTACCCTCTATTTTGACTGATATTTTCAAATAAAGCATCCAAGTTTAAATTATTATCTGTACTATCTTCAATTCTTTAATGTAGACACTGCAAATATCTGTAACCTCGATTCACTGATGTGAACACCAATTTTTTATTGCTGTAAGTGAAGTATGCAAACATTCTTGCATTTTATGTTGTACTTTAAAGTAATTTATTTATCCTATGCATTTTTACGAAAAGCTAAATTTAAATTTTCGGACATAACCTCCCAGGAAAATAAATTTTCCCCATAAAATATTTTTAGAGATGATTCAGTACTTATTAATGACTGAGTTGTCAGAAAATTGTATTTCAATTGAATATTGTTTTTTAAAGTGTTATCCTGTCTAAATTATACTTTTCATGTATATCAGAAGGCCATTTTCCCCAGCGGGACTGGGAGAATCATTGATGAGATTCAACTTGCACAAGAATTGGATAGGGACATCTCAACAAGGGAATGAAATAAAGTTCATTTCTTGCTAGCTTCGTTAGCAGTATTACAGTTGGTTCGCCTGCAAATTATCTAATTCCTGGACTCGTATAGCTGAGTGATTCGCTCCTTCGTTTATAACCTCTCCACCTGAGCAAATAAACACTGGCCCTACAACAAGCGGCAAAGATACTTAATACTCTTAAATACCATGGAACATCCATCTGATTGCGCATAATGAAAAAGAGACTGTTGACTGAGAGGGACGAAGTGCCAACTAATGATGTTGTGCCTGCGAGGAAGCCCAGAATCTCATTTCCGCTTAATTATGCGTGTCAGTGCCCGCCAGACCTTGTATTTAGTAGCTACTGAAATTGTTCTTGCGTGTTTCTTTTTGTTGTTGACAATTGCTATAAGGGCAAATCCCTATAATATATTTATTATATGTATAAGCGAGCCACGTGTTAACCTTATCAGTACAAGTAGCACTTAAATACGAGCTACACAAACACAATTTTCTGAGAAACGGTGGAAACATGAGTGCCTACACATGTGCAGTGCACACACACACTACATGTTCAACTAACTTCATACAAGAGCTAATTTACTTTTCCACCTTCCTTCGGTAATTCTCGCGTTTAGCGACCAGCTCTCATAACATCCCATACTTTTATCTGTGATGCGCACATCGTTAATTTTCTATGCAACTTTGCCAAAGTTTACCTGTCAGAAGACAGGCTAACATGCCTTGCTACTTGTGAGGAGAAAAGTGCAAGCGATGTCAACTTCCAATATCTATCTGATTTGCAATTTGAAGTTCTTCCTTCTAAAGTATCTGTACACAGGGTGTTCATAAAGTTTGTACTTACTACAGGGTTTTCCCTTTGACTGGAGCATCCTATAAATAGTACATATTTAGTAATGCCTAAATATGTTTCACTTGTTCATTTTTTCTCCCAGTGTCTCCAATAGAATCCAAGTAAACAGCTGGTATATAGAATCCAGGACTCTATATATGGTACATGTTATTGTTACCCGTTTCGCAATCCCTACTACAGATATTTTAGTGAATTATTGTCGATGGGATAAAGTGTGGTAGTCGTTATTGACCGTTTTACTGTGTATAATTCCATCGGTGACCCCGTTGGCTGCACAGTCATTCACACTTGGTTAGTCAAAGTGCTGAGAAATGCGATTCCTATTCCATGGAGTAAAAAGCGGGAACGACATTCCTTAATGAGTTCATTTATGAATTTAATAATCTAACCTGATTACGTTTTAGGAAAGTGGAGTAAGTGGTGTAGAAAAAGTAGCAGCAGTAAAATTCTGGGAAGAAGAAAAAGCCTTGTGGAAGATGAATCTTCCAAATCTTTCTCTGCTACCACTCTGGTATTTAAATGTACTCTTATTGCTTAGGAGTCTCAGGGATTCATGATTAGATGGTGAATTCTTGTAGACACGGTCTGTAGCAATGCTGAGCTCTTCACTGTAGCCAATTTTACTATAAGCAATTGTCATGAAATAGGGACCTTGTGCAGCACTGTCAGAAGCCAAAGGTAGAAATTATCTCTGGCTAAAAAACAAGAAGTGGAATTAACTCATGTTTTTATCGCATGTTGGAAGATTTGCGCTTGAACCACTTGCAGGAGCAGAACGAAATAAATAAATTAATGTAAGCGTGTGTGTAAGTGCTAAAATTGTAGATAATTACGTGTTGCTAAATGCAAATTATATATCAGGTGCATGCAGTACTATTAACAATTTGCCTGCGGTCTTAATAAAACAAAGGAAAACATGAAGAATTAGTATCGCTTTCAGAATTAACTAGAGAAACGGTCTCTGGGTCGCTCCCTCGCTCGCTCGCTCACACTATGCAGAATACCTGTAGAGCATATATATTCATGGGTTATTCTTGCTGTGCATATTTTGTTTCGATCGCCTCCTCTCGACTGAGGAGACTGACCTGAGCAAAGTGGAACTGTTAGTGACCATTAGACATTATCTTGAGCTTTTACGAGACAATCCTTCTTGGTTTGGACACAACTAACAAAAGTGCATGTAATGTGCTGGTGTCTGGCAGACGGGCTTCACACAGAATGTCATGTTGAGTACAAAATGAGCAAGTGCACTTTAGTGGTCACTGATTTCCTTTTTTGCGAGGCCAGCATCAGCTTTATCCTAGGTTCGTGAAACTGGGAGCTACACCAGAAAAGGCTGAGATAAAAGTAACTACTTGCAGAGAGAAGAATGAATGAAAGTTCTTGGCTGCTCTAATAGCTGTTCCATCCTTTAGACACATCGCCACTCACAACTCTCACAAGCAAGTACACAATCTAATGCATCACCCTACACACAGATTGGTTACTGTGGTTGCACAGATATTCCATGTGACAGACAACGTTTTATTATGCTCCTAAGACCTTTTCCTATAGTAAAAGAAAGATGAGATAAATGCGTGTGTGTATCTGTCTGTTTATTATGTAACTATGTACGTGTAGTACATGTCTCCCAGACTAAATTGAACTTATAAGATTAACACTTGTAAAGATAAGTTGACAGAATGAGAAAAACTGGTCAGTGAAATCCTGCCATTTTTGGCATTCTGTATGAGCTGCGGGGTTCGAGGGCTCATGGAGAGCGCAGGAACTCCTAAGTGTATGATTTATTTCCACTGAACGCGTTTTTGTAGCCTCAGTAAACACTGACAAATTGTTGTGCATTCCTTGCAACTAAACGAACTCAAGCGATTTTAAATTACGTGTTTTCCACTCTAACAGTTTCTAAGTCATATTTCTTCATTTAGCTTTTGTACCCCTGCGCATGTAGGCTATTCCAAATTTTCAAGTGTACACACAATATCCAATCACTTCAAATCAACCGTGTAAGTAGTCAACTGATTGTCGAAACAAATAAGCGTATAATAATGTTGAAAGTGATGAACATCATTAAATTTCACCTTTTAGCCACCATAATTTGGAGACAGATTTTGCCAGGACAAAAACTCCTGCACTTTTTCAAATATTACATTATTAATTATTAGAATCAAGATTCCATATTTTAATCTGCGGTCTCTTCTGCATTGTTTATATTTACGTCTGTAGGTCTTGTTTATTTATTTAACAAGTGAAAGACTCCTGTGATGAATATCTGCGACATTCAATGTCTTTCCCTGCCCATAATGAAGCAAACAAACAGTATCAAAATCTGAATTATATGTATATGATTGCATCCTTGAACCATTTTGATGTGTACTTAAGTCGCTAATTTATTGATCTCAGATCTCTACAGATAATAGTTATTACGCTTATAAAGCCACAAGTGACATAGTTCAATCGCATCGAGATCAACTGACGGGAACCACCCAAGTATTACCAATTTCGTAGCTTAATTGAGATAACCGGTTGCCTGTTGTCAGGCATCTGTCGGCTTACAGAACGTGTGAATTACCTTATCAGTTGCACGTACAAGGCTGTGCCCACACACACTCATTCATGTGTTCCACTCTCACCCGAAACTCTGTACTACACTGACAATGAGTTGATATTATTGCTGATGTCTGAACGTACATCTTCTAAACAATAATTTGCATAACATTCTGGTTATAAAATATTATTTGTTGGTTGCTGCATAAATGGTTCGAATCAGAAATCTCTTCTGCATGGAAGTCGTAGCATTTAGATTATTGAAATCTATTTCCAACTCAATGTTTTGACTTCCCGTGGACAACGAAACAAGAGATCGCCTTTTTAAAAAGAGCCAAGTGAATCTGATCGTTGTCATTTGTGGCAATTCATTAGTTGTGTTGTGGTATGCATTTATTGTGGGAGTATATGTGATGAACGTACCTGCCCCCGTTTCAACTGTGAGACCAAAGACCTGTGTGAGTGAGTTGAACATGAGTTCAACATTTGGTTTGAAAACAAAAGTTAGCGTGGTTAGTTCTCTCTTTTTTGGGAGAGCAGACCACTGAAGAATACATATGTAGTGGAAAGTGTATAGGTCGGCTGTGTTTGTGTGTTCTGTATGATGTAAGCCTGGTTAAATGAAGATTCCAGGTACACAATCAACATTCGACATTTGAGTAGCTTCAATAACACCAGAACATATACGTTAAGGTCTGCTTTGGATCTGCTGGACAGTGTAGCACGGTGTTTGGGTACTCTCTGAAGACATCCCTCGACAGTAGGTAAGAAATAATAGCAATACTGCAGACAACAAAAGCTTACTGAAAAGTAAACAGAATGTTGCAAAAAATAATTGTGTATCAGCAGCGCCGTGTTTTTCTTCGAGTGCCATTCATTCGAAATTTCTTTTTGTTGAAATGATACGGTTTGACAATGGCTCATTTGGTATGGCTGAGCCAATAATAAGAAAATGTCTAATAGAGCAACAGTGTCGGATAAAAGAACAAGAATCCTATTTACACATTGATTGTGAGATATATGTACGTAGACTATCAAATGGCTATAAGTGCTTAAGAGAAAAGTTAGTTAAGACTGGAGAATTCCAGAATATACAACAGACATTTCCAGCGAACGAGAAGAAACTCATTTCTCCTATTACATTCGAAGGTCTTTGCAAGGAGAGGAAATTGCACTTGTGCCAAAGCTAACAGTGTGTCTACTGTGAACCTGTGTGACTCTCAACTTGCGCTTGTCGTCCCTCCACTTGGAATAACTTACTTTTGTTGAAATTTATATCGTTTCTTCTAATTATTGTTAGCTGTAGCTCCAACCAACCGAACATGCATTCAGTCTACCAGCAGACGAAGTAAGAGAAATGAGCAGAAACGGCAATATGCTAAAAATAGCTTGTAATTGTATTCAATGGCAGTAAATAACGTTAATGGAGGGCTACAGTAATGTGTTACAGGTTGGAGATAGGCACGTCAACGCGGCAGCCAAGTTCAGACTACGGAATGTTATGGGGAGCTTAGGAATAATGATAAAGGAGGATTGCAGTAGGGACATTGTGCTTTGCACTGGGAAACTACATATACATTTACACGTTGGTTGGTCTAGTCAGTTAGCATGAGCTGCAGCTTCTCTTTTCTCTCTCTCTCTCCCCTGCTCATAGCACTCACAATGGAGCAGAATGGAATACAATACAATGCATGTATGTATTTATCTTTACCCAATGGACTTAAGCTCTGATTTTATCTCCCTAAGTATCTTTCAAAAGAAAAGTTTGAATTTTCCCAGTGAAAGTAAACTTTTCTTTCCAAGTAGCTCGTTGGCTTTTTCTCTCCTCGGCATGCAATTCTTTATAGTGAATTGTTAGACAGAGAGCTTTCTGGCTTTTCCTTAGATTATTCAAATTCACAAACCTCCAAGTTACATAACGAAGGTAAAATGCGATCTGTGTACTACACATGAGCGACCTGTGTTTCTGTCTGTGTGACTTTTACTTACTTTCAGTGAGGAAATAGAAACTACTCTGACGGCCTTTATATCATCCACCTTTCTGTCAACTCTACCTAATACAACTACAGTGTATGCCTGCAACCCGCTCTCACCTCCATCCGACTGTAGCCACCACGCCGATCTGCAAACTATAGCCAGCAGAAAGTAATACATTAAGTATTTGAATGAATGCGGAGTAAAACCTAATGGATTCACATTGGTCTACACACACACACACACACACACACAGACACACACACACACACACACACACACACACACAGACACACACACACACACACACACACACACACACAGACACACACACAGACACACACACCACAATACACACATACTCTATCTGCATATGTAGGCGTGTGCAGCCCCACCACCACTATCTTCGCATGTGTAATGTAGCGGCTACAGTTGTAAAGAGTAGTCAACCAGAACCTGGCTGACTGACTGGCTTTCCTCTATGAAGGAAAGCACTTATCCGACTAAATAAGACTACATAGCATATCCAAGTATATGTATAAGCGGTGCACACATCCCGTCTGGCTGCAAAATTCGTCTTGCAGAGATACACCATGATCAGAGCTCATTGATGCGGCGTGACTGCAGCCCACCACCACCCGTCTATATAACCTCGTGCTATTATGGTTTCGCTGTGTAGTCCACGACAAGTAAATAGTTGGATAATAGGATGGTTGTGCCCACTTTGAGTAAGACTTGCATCTCCTCCGTTGTTGTATCTGCTCCTGACCGAAAGGTTTTTATGCAGAATGTAGCGTGAAGCTGGCTGCTGGCTGACGAGAAAGATATTATAGGGAGCCAGTATACATGTCAAGGGGATAGCCTAGTTTAAACTGGTAAACTTACTGGATCGTACAGAACTTGTGCTGAGGTGAATATATTGAAGAAAATGCTTACGTAGTCTCTTGTGCTAATTCCCTAATGTACGATGCTCAACTGGAATAGGAGTTGTTGTTAGGTAATGGTAGTAGTGGTGGTAGTGGCGGTAGTGGTGGGAGTGGTGGTACGTAGTGGTCGGTATGTAAGCGGACCATTCCATGTAGTGTTGACTAACTCGTCACCAGTAGTATGAGCATCAGCAGCAGAAGTAGTAGCAGTTAGAGTGGATGAGCAAAGTGGTTGCTGCTCCGTACTGTTGTGAATACAATGCAAATAAACCCATAGTGAGGAGAGACGATAAATTTCGTGCCCCAACAATAAGATTCGTGTTCGTATCGCATGTGTCCTATTGACATCGTATTCTAATGGGAAACTATAGACAGATGAGTAAAATAAAGTAAAAGTAAGTAGAGTGCTTACTTAGATCCTCCTGGAGAACAATTTCAATTCAATTCCCACACATTCTAGTGGCTTATCTGAACATTTGCTTCAGCAACGGTGAGTTAAAGAAAGCCAAAGTCAAGTCCACGCAAGGCACTGTCAGTCACACAGACACAATTCGATTTCCTAACTACATCAACATACTTTCCCTATATCAAGTGGCCCCTTCTCTCTCTCTCTCTCACACACACACACAAACACAGTCTGTGTGTGTGTCTGATCTCTGGGCAGACTGAGAGCCTCAACTCCACTGAATTGTAATGCAACCTGTACGTGTAGACAGTTCTCTCCTCTTCAACTACCGCTGCAGCACAGAGACACCGATCTGATCCTCTTTATAATACCTGCTCTCAGATTTATAGACTTTGCAGCGACTACTTTATAGTACACGTAGTGTGTCTGTGTAAAGGAGACACGTACGAGTGGACGAGAGTGCACAAATAGTACAAAACGTGCAAGTAGTATACTGAGAGGAAAGAGTGCTACTTAGCACCGTCTCTACTTATAGAGTAGTACACGGAGGAGAACGATGCCCACCACCACCTATGAACTAAAGACATTTAAATTTAACTGTGTATAGGGAATGGCTGACCGTTTTTCACGCTGCAGGATCTGCCTGAATCTCGTACTGCCACATTGCATCGTGCTCTCTCTCTCTCTCTCTCTGCTCGCTTTTACGACTGTCTTTTTACTTCTTTTCAACTATACGGTAAGTCATTTTAACATGGACCTTTTATTGATACTGATTGTAAGAGATAATAGAAATTTTACGCAGCTCCATCCATTTTATCTCCCTCCATTTAATGGGCTAGTGATCTGTACATGCCTCCAACATTTTTTATTGACTATTTTATGCAGTCAGAGGGAACTTTCTCCGCAAATCAAAGACAGGGGCACAGGACGGTGATCAACCCAGAAAGAACACATAATGGTGCCATATTTTCTGCAAAGCTACCCACTCTCTTTTTGCAAATACATTATCATAATATGTAAAAAGTGCTGAGAGCGCCAAGCATTCGGTAAATAAAGCTTTGGGGATGAGCAGGAGAGTGGATGGAGAGAGAGAGAGAAAAACGGTTATAAAATCGTAATAGACTGCACGCCTCTGAACATAAATCTTTTTTGTCACACACTCCTGACGGGCAAAATGATGTCATCTTTAGCCAGTTGACTTTATTTTGCGATAGCCCAAAAGTAAGTGGTTGTCTTGTCTCCCCATATTTATTGCCATTTAATTAGTAGTTAATTGTAAACGTGTGCAGGCTAACACTCTGCTCCCATCTATCACATTAATGTGTAGTATTCATCGTGCAATAGTGACGTTTTGCATTCAAAAACTAATCACCACGAATGTAGCATTATTATAGTTCGTAATAGTAGTGGATACGTGGATACGTGGATACGGGTAGGGTAAACGAGTTAGACATTATTTAGTCACAGGCTTTTATTTTACATGTGTATTTACTGGTTGAGTTATATGGATAGGTGGATGACATGCCGTGTTTATTAGTATTCATGGAAGCAATGCTCATAGTGCAAGTGAGTAGTTCAGAGAACGAGAGCAGACAAGACTCGACAATTGCACCGGAATGTGATGCAGAAAACATACGCGAGATAATGTGCAAACAGACGGAGTTGTCTTCCTACACACGAACCAACACAACACAACCGTTTCAGGATACAGAATGGGCAATGCACGTCTTACATCAAAGTGATACCAAAAGTAATAGTGTGCTTACAACATTAGATCTCATGGTTTTCTTCTTCATCTCAATCCCTCTGTCTCTCTCTCTGTCTCTCTTTCTGTGTCTGTGTGTGAAGTCAACTCAGGCTTAAGTGAAGATCGCAGGTCGTATATAAAGTGGAAGCTGTACTGACTAGTTCTGATGTATTCAGTTGGAATGCTATGCTTCTAGCCGCCCTCTACTACACATTAGGCCATATTTGCCACAGATGTCAATTTAAAAGACGTCTGTGATGTGTGTTGCTTGTGATTTGTATGAAGCATCTCATTATGGGTTGTCGGTGAGAATTCTGCTCACTCACACTCTGCTTTGAAAGTTTTAGTGCTTTTGTCGAAAGTTATTCATAGAAAAAGCTTTCTCGTGCAATTTCCACCCATAACAAGCGTAGGCTGATGACACTTGAACTTTCCCATCTATACACAAATTTAATTGCATTTTTATTTCTATACACATTTTATTCGCAGATGGATAATGAGCTTGTGCTCTTAAAAACGCAACTTTAGTAGTGGAAGCATATTCATTTCATAATTTACCCGTAAACACGGCAATATATATGTAGTATAATGTTAAGCTGCATAGGATCAAACAAGTGGATTTAAACCTACCTGTTACTATTTACATATATAGATAGCAGGTAGCTTACAGTGGCTAAATGGCAACACAGAAATTATTTCGAGGTGATTGGAAAGGTAAAAGTTTATTTATTCCATGGTTAAGTATTTACAGGGGATGTCTTAAATTAGGATTCATTTCGTTCGATAGGAAAAACTGTTTTTCTTGGGATTTCATTGGATATTAATTTCTGTATGACAGAGACAGATGAGATGCCGATCTACGGATAAATATTTAGGGGATCCGTCCATTTGATCGCTTATCGCTGATTGTATCTTAAATATATGATTTCTGCCTCTCTGTTCTAGAGAAAGTACAGTCTGCTGCACATTGTAGCTGCGAATGTTTGTGAAATTATATCAGACGATAAAAGATGGAAAAAACTTGTTTTGAGCTTTATCTTTTGTGGTAAATCATCTTCCTTTGGGGGGGAGGGTGGTTGGCCTATGGCTCCCCTCAACACGACATTTGAAAAGTACATATAGGCATAATAAACACAAAGTTAGGACAATGTAAGCTGATATTTATACAGAATCTGTACGTACCTCTGAGAGGGATTGGAATTCCTCCATATTTTGTTTGTGCTCTACTTCTGTTTACTCCTCAGAAAGTTCGACTGTGATTATCTTCAGTTGAGTGGTTTGCCTGTTTGTTTTCATTTGCTTTGACTTATTTTATACGTTGCTTGAAGCATTACTCAACTTTACGTGGGATTAACACAAAACATCTCACAAGTCTTGATTGGAGGAATCCAGTTTAAGTATTATCCAACACGTAGTATCTAATGTCTGTTGCCAATCCCTATCCGATTCTTTTATGCACTTGAATTCACTTCATGGAGATCTTTTGTGTCTGCGAGCTGATCGGGATGTAATGTGTGGCGTGTACTACAAAAGTTCATTGCATATCTCAGTCAGTATCAAGATCTGTAAAAGGCAGTGCGACACCGCTTAGATACTTCACTTACTAGAACTTACAACACAGAGATGTAAGACTACGCTGAAGCATTTGACTGACAAAAAGGGACGACTAAGCGTGCATTGTGGATAATACGACCAAGATTGCTGCTTGCTAACTTCTCCATGCCATCTCTAGCCTCAACCGCTGTACGTGTAAGGTACCTTATAGAAGTATTAAGGACGCGGCGCGACATCACTCTACCATTCTCTGTCCCAAGCACAAAGCACAAGGCTAAACTTAAGCTCCGGATAAATACCATAAATGACATCTGTAAAGTAATAAGTTTGAATGCTGCCAACGATATTATTCAAAGTACAGAGTCTCTCTGTGGATTGTCTGGTCTGAGCATCAGCCGTTTTTAAGCAGCACAAATAATTAAAGCTTCTACTAAACAGCTTAAAGATTTGTACAAACACGTGTACGCAAATGCATTTCAAATTGCTAAGTATTTAATTTGGAAGAGAAGAAAAATGGAAACGTTGAAAATGGATGGAAAATGGAGCTGCATCAGGCGACGGGTATTTTGACTCAAGTGTGGTTTGTTTGAGGATAGTTAGGCATATTGGAGTAAGTTAGGATGGAATGTGTATTTCCAGGAATTCGGTGGAAGCTTAAGTGGTGGAGACAATATACCTTGAATTAAGTCAGTGATCTATAATTTCGATCGCATCGGGCTCACCTGGATATCGTGAAATGCGAAAGACTTGTATCCGCAGACATGGTCATGTGGAAATCAAGTGTGCCCAAGAGCAACATCGCTGACGGTTAAGTGACGGTTGGCCTTTCTCCATTTATTGCCAACTCTCAACTCCTGTCTCAGCCTTAATTTATCATCACCATCTAAGCTCGGAAACGAGCTTTCACTTCTTTCGCTGGCAAATTTTCTTGGATGTGGCGAGACGACAGTTTTTCTAGCCAAACAGAAATCTTTTTTTTCTGCCGAAAGATTTATCTTTGTGTTTACAACTTGCTAGCTCTTAGAGCACTGGAATGAAAGATTGGAGTAGGAATTGGCCAACTCTCCGTACGTTTTTATATAAATTCCCAAGTGAAGCATTAAAATCTATATAGAATTACTCCAACAAATATTTCGTTGAAAAGGTTAGCTGGGAAATAAGTGACTTTTCTGTACTAATTATCAAATCTTGACTGATTGCGAGAAGGGCAAATACACATACACGTAATCAACGTGCAGTCACAACAAGACTAATTTCACAATTTTAATTGAATAATGAAAGTGAACCAATTAACATTCTATCGGATTTTTCGGGAGCACACCAAGATCCTTATTATTGATTGTTAACATCGATAAAGCTAAACTATGGCTAGAAATTGCACATTGTAAGTAGTTGAAACACATCTGGAAGTTCTGCTTGTGTTTAAGTACAATTGTGTATACGCATTAATGCGTATCTCTCGTAAAGTTTACACAAGCATTAAATGTACATACATGGGAAAGGAAAGAAAGCGGTGCATAGCACGGAAAGCTATAAAAATAAAGCGGACAGTATTTTAACAAAAGGGCATGCTTGTGTAAGTCGGTGGGTCAATGAACAGCTAATTGCGTAGAATAAATTCATAATTTTAGTGTCCGCCAAAATTGAGCATATTCTATTTTTAGAATTGGATCGTTTCCAAAGTAGTTAGACTACTTATTGCTGTCCGAGTAGAATATTTTATATCAACTGCATGGGAGAGATTAAATCAGGGACGTACGTAACTATTTTGCAGGGAACGACCTAAATTTCGTTCTACAGTCTTTGTCCCGATCATTTAACTGAAATACTAATCTGGACAAGTTATTTATAACTTTATGCATTATAAATCCTAGGATTTACTCGAGTAAAATTCGTTTGTAGCTTATTAAATCCTGTAAAGCTTTCGTAGTCTTCTTTCAAGCTCATTTAACGTTAACAAAATGAGTCGTCTTCATTCACAGTTCATCAACGAAGTGTATTTATTTGGACAGAGATATGAACAGAGAATATTAGGAATACTGCCACCCGTCTGTGCACTCTTCTCCAATGGGACTCATCCTATTACTTATGTAGGATGTGAGTAGCATGCAAATGCATTCATAATTAATAATTAGACAACTGCCCATGAATGGAAGTCAAGATTAGGCATTACGCTATAAGAAATAAAGAGACCTGCTGTCTTCAAATTGAACAATTTAATTATCTGTTATTCTTCATGTCAGCAAATGGCTTAAACGTTTAATGCGTCTTTTGCTATATTTTGCTATACCTAAGTAAGTTCGTCTACAGTCCCACTGAATATTTCTTGGTAAAAATGCACTGAATTAAACCAGAAGCAATGGATGTGGTATTATAAATTCATACCATTCGTATTACTGCTCAGAAACTTGAATGAATTTACATTAAACTACTAAGTAAGTATTTAATACAACTTTAGATGCACTTTATCTCTTTGGATTTAGAGTAGTCTATTGTATGCTTTGACCAACAAGTATGAAAAGTCTTTTTTTTTCTCTCAGGTGTACCATTAACTATTTAACTGTGTAATTATTCTCAAAACTACGCTAAAAGTTTTGATAATACACTAAAAACCGATTTTCATTTACATGATTGCATTACATTGCACGAATAAACCTAAATCAAATCAAAATCACAAGTAA
This sequence comes from Plutomurus gul, assembly GCA_019776185.1. Taxonomy (NCBI): domain Eukaryota; kingdom Metazoa; phylum Arthropoda; class Collembola; order Entomobryomorpha; family Tomoceridae; genus Plutomurus; species Plutomurus gul. The sequence continues at coordinate 4,000 of JABASC010002459.1, read as the reverse complement.
ATACATTGAATTATTTTTTATCTGTATGCCAAAAAGTCAATCTAGGGGACAAAATAGCAAACTCAAATTATATTCAATATACATTTCGGAGTTTGCCATTCTGGTCATATAGATTTTGCCTTCTAAAACATTGAGAATCTGATATGATTTCTTTGGCACTCTAAAATCATAATTATTAATTGGACTTTGTCGTTTAGCGATCAGAATTATTTCAGAATTATTGCTGTGCTTGATTAAAGCACACGATATTTTTTGCAAACTTCCCCAACAATCAAAGAACACGGTCACTCACCGCAAGACCTTATGAATGCAGAAAAGGTAATGATAGCATCAACCTTGTGAAACACATCGGCACACGAAAACCTCCTGGCAATATTTGTGCATGTACTTATACATATTAAAGTACTCTATGGGGTTCCTTTGCGTAGCTATTTATACACTTTCAATATCAATGCGCGATAGACATAATGAATAGTTTCTTGGCGTTTATCAGATTCGTGGACACTAATTAAAACACATACTATTAATAAGTGTATGCCAGTTCAGTAAATGGGAACACATGTAGAGAGTTCACTGCGTGCAGCTGTTGGGCTATTGGCTGAGCGAGTGCCAATGTCAACCTAAATTAGTCCAGTCAATTAGACGATTCTTCTAGAATTCTGTGCTAGTGCATGTCATGGTCCCCCGTGTTCCTACTTCGTGCTATATTTACTTCAGGTAAGACTCACCGGTTTCCCTTGCACTTTCCTTTCGACGAGATTCCCAACAATATTATTGAGCTCTTGCCTATTCTTCATCTTTCTTTTACACACTCAAGTGTATAATCTCAGGTTGTAAAACGCACATTCATAATCACACCTGACATCACATCACATTAGCACACAAAACGATAATTTTGCATTTTTGCAGATTAGACTTGCCAATTGAAGTTTAACGGCATCATTATCACTTCAGTTATGAATAGGAGACAAACGGAGAGGATGACAGAACAATAAATACGTTGGCCGTTCATTAAATATTTCTATGTGTGCACGTATTTTAAGGAGTCCCTAGGATTGGAAGTAGGGAAGTGGCTTTATGTGACTTTAGTAACTTTTGGCTTCCATAACCCGCACAATAAATGCAGTATTAATTTTGCTTCACTTCACTTTATTACACTTCACTGAATGCAGAAAATACGGAGGGACTGCGGGAACTGTTGTGCATTCGTATATCTATATGCATGTAATATAATGTGTATAAAAACCTTCAGTTATCTAATGAGTTTGAGCATTGTGAGAGAAAAGGATAATGTTTTATCTTGGGTTTAGTAAGAAATGTAAAAGGAAGAAGACACGGCAGTTTCACAGTAGTTCGGTTCTTCTGTCTCAATCAGAACAGGATTAATTTGTTAGGTACTGTTTCTATTGCTGTGGCCGCAATGTGCGCTGAGTACAGTATTTGTCTTGTCTCATCAACTCACTAGACTAGACCTATTTGTATTTTACCAAGAAGCATCAAGAGATCAACGAAAAACTGCAACAGGCCGGTCTGTGTGAACAGATTCAGTTTACTCGTGTACAGAATATGTTTATGTACCTACATACACACTCACTCATTATCAGTCAGACTAGTCCACATATCACATACACATGCCCATATAAAACACTGACAGTCAGATAAAGTCAGAGCAAGAAATATGTAATTCAGATGTTACAAGTACAGCGCGGAGTAAAGGTACTTCGTATAAGGGGCGATCGCCTTAGCCAACCCAAAGGCTCGAATTGAAAATTTCACAAAATGAATACGTTAAAGTGCACTTAATGAACACAGGTAAATAGGTACCTATTAAAAGTATATTTGTATTACCTGGTGATTTTGTACATAACCAGCAAAATCGTCCCCAGGGGACAGTAATTCTATCAATTAAAACGGTTCAAAAATTAGCCCCACAAATGGATTGAAATTTAGATTAGTTCTACTGCAGGAAATGAAATAGCAGAACAGTTCGATTCTTGGAAGGAGATGGAATCCGAACCGATCCCATCTCTAGTGTTACTTTAGTTTGGAAAAATTAAGTCTTATTGCATGTACATAAGAAAGTACAGAAAGAGATAGACGGCCATAACGATAAAAAGCGCTCACGTATGCCATCCAAGCCACATTGCTTTTCTTTAGAGCTAATTACGTGTTTGCAGGTCAGGTGATGGACTGGTAATTTAAATAAGTGCAAGTGAGCATGTTTAAGCGAGTTAATGCTTCCTACAGTCTCCTTTCGAGCCTAATACGAGGTGTAACGAGTAATGAGCACCAAACCGTATGGCTTAACGATCTCCGCGCTAAATATACAAGTTTTAATAAACTTAGTGTCTTTTACAGCGTCGATTTACATTAGCTGATTAGATTAAATATTTATTAAGAGGTTAGCTCAGAGCTCGACTTTAAGAATGAATATACGAAGCATTACTTTGTACACTAATTTAAAATAAATAAATCGATGTAAGCAGCAAAATTATTAGGTGAGTGTGTGCATATATGGACACGTTTGGTGGCCAAACAAACCATCGGCAACCCTCAAGCTCATTTCATAGCCTCTGTCTATATAGTACATAATCGTGTATGTTAGTGATATGAACATATTGGTTCCTAGTTAGTAATGCTTAGTAATAAAGACCTTCTGCTTTCTTAAAGACTTCTCGGCATATCAATGTATGTACGCAGGAGAATTAAAAAGCTAACTTCATAGCTACTTCACATGCTTATGTAACATGTAAAATTCTTTAACAACAAATGCAAGTCTACCTGTTACAGTGCAATCAGTTCCTCAATATATCAGGTGAAAAAATGGACGTACAATACATACTTAAGTGTGATCAGTTGTTGGATTGATCATTATGTCTTCTCCATTTATTTTCTCACAATATAGTTTCTTTGTAGCCAATCATATGTGTAGCTATGGAAGGTTAGCACTCAAGTAATGTTTTCAATAATATCTGATGATGACACAGAATGCAGAAAAATGGAACGCAGGCCTATTAGTTCAAACAAAACGTGAATGTACATTCTCTACCATAACACATAGACTTATTATTATATCAAATATTAAATGTTCCTCAATTCAGAGACGTACTTATTGTTAGATATCTCAAATTTCAAATGGACTATTACAAAAGCAGTTTCTGTGGCTTCACTTGATTATGCGATTTTGTTGTAACCGTTGAATCTGTTTATGTACACAGGAAAAGTATAAGATCTATAAGAATTATATTAGATAGATGTCTATGGAATTATATCATATCATAAGAACCATAAGATCTTGAAACCTTTCAGAGAAATTGGAAAATCAAATGGAATATTTGGAAAAACTTTAAAGAAGAGATTCATTAGAGAATGTGAAATGCCACCATGACTAAGGAACTTGGTAATATCTTAAATCGTAAATTGTGTCAATACAGACGAATTTTTAGCTCTTTAGCGTCATTGGCATTGTACTTCGGATGGGTAGACAAGGCTTGTTCTTCGCTAGCTCCCACTCCCTCTTATCGTATACATGTTAACTAAACACAGTCGGGATGTGACTCCAAGTACAAGTTCAGCTACTTCTAATAGTATACACTGTGTGAAATCATGATAGTCTACTTCACACCACTTAACTAAGTTTAAATTGCCTATGTCACCAATTATTTATTTAAAGGATTCAGCTTAGATAACGCGTAAAACTACTTACAATAAGTTTTGCATTTTGTTGAAATTAGCAAAATTAACATTTTTTAAACTTTCAATTGGTGGTTTCCAGATTGCATCACATTTATATGTCGTGTGTTAGTAGTTCAAGCAATATATTCCAGTAATATACTCCTTACTTGGAAACATGTTACATACATACAATATATCCGTACTTGGAGATTGCACTAAAAGTAGGGGAGAGTGGGTACAGCTGTTATACTTTTTTTCAGTGAATTTTCCCAGCCAAAATTTGTGTGGTATAAATGAAGTGATATTGCACAAAGATGTAAAATAT
>JABASC010002458.1:0-17547 GCA_019776185.1 Plutomurus gul | reverse complement strand
ACTTGCGACGTGCATTATACATACTTACAAATGCTAATGCTATGTGATGTGAAGGAAAAGTTCATTAGTAAAAACTTTATTTGACGATCGTTGTATCATAATATAAATTAAACGATTAAACGAACTTACCTGTAAGCATAGTTTATGTTTTAAAAAAACTAAAGATAAACTAACTCGAAAATGTGATAATATTTTCAAATTGAAGATCAGAGAAAGTAGGTACACATCATAATATTTTTTGAAATTAGAAAAGAAATTTCTTTAAACAAAAAATTTAAAAACTGCTTTATATTCTACGGTATACCTCTAAAACGTCAAAAATTAGTCGGGTGCGTTAATCTGGCCAAGAATACTTTAGGAAAACATACGAAAAAACAAATGGTATAATCTACTTAACTTTAATAACTTTAAGTTAATGTGGCCAAAGAACCTTGGTTGTGTATTCGCTAGGACGAGTCGCTTGTCGTAAAACTACAGGCCAAAATCTTATAGCATAAAACCTTAGCTTAGACCAACCAACAAATTATACCAGCATAAGTCAACGGTATGTACTTTTAGCAAATCGTACCTCTAGTGATTAGTTTAGATGGACGCTTTAAGTAGGAATAAGCAAAGATGATTAGATGATAGCACTAGTAATGCAAAAGCGTTGTGCAGTAGTATAACTATATAGTATTAGTGTGCGACAAGCTTCTTGCCATTAAGTTGGATACTTTTGTATTGTGTTGTGTTCCAATGCTTAACATCATCGTAGGCACTGCTGCCGTTTTTATTGAAAGCGCAAGAGGGAATCGAATCGATCGTGTGAAATCGGTAATTTAAATATCACAACTCTCGTTGAGTCGTGATGTGATATGAAAAACGTGATAGATTTCATTATCGATGAGTCCAACTACATTACGTACTTTTATAATATACTATGTACTTATATGTCCCGCTATATACAGGCACTCCACTCTACTCCTTCATATTTAGATATATTTATTTATGTATGTAATGTAATACCTATGCTAATATCTGTATGCAATTGCTACTGTAAGGTGTGCTGAGTAAATCTCTTATTCACCATCGTCCATCCATTTTAATACTACATTTTAAACAATTTAGCGCATACTACACTCCATACGTACGCTTTACAGCCTAATGTATGTATCAACACTTGCTCAGAACATTGTATGTATGTATAGTAGCAGATAATTTTGTCAAAACACAGCGTGAGTCAAATCGGCATTACTATGTTCAAATATAACGTAATTAGCATTTCTTGAATACTGGTACTATTTGTACTGCTACACCAGAGTAAACTAAATAGTTGAGTTATATGCCTGCGTTTATAGTAGTAAATAGTATGTGTTATTTACAGTGAAGGGTAATTCAATTCAAGTATTAATTCCTGCTTCACAAATTAACCGAATCAATTTCGCATTAGTGGTGCGTGTAGTTGTACGATTAAATGGGACTTGGCTAGTTGTGCATTCTGAATGAGTACAGCTGGCAGAAAGTATTTTCATATTGCTAATGCAGTATTTCCCACAATTTAAGTAATTTGTGCGAATCAAGGGTCTTAGAAAACGTAGATGACGCGCAGTGTGATATGCAGTAGGTACTACAAGTATGTACACATATGTTTAGGAATTATTTAGAGATTCTTGGACAGATGATGTGCTGATGATGATGATGATGAAATCATATTATGAAAATTTTTTGTACACACCAAGGAACAAACATGCCACATCAAACAAGAAAGCATTCATCTCACGGAGTCATCTTCTAAAAGGAAGGATGAGACGGACGGAGAGGGACGCGAGAGTCCCTCCCGTACGTTTGGCCGTTAGTGTGAGAAGTCCGACTTGATGGTAAATTTGTGATTCAAGTCAAGTTGGAAGAATCAAGATGCACATATCACATATCCATATTTTACGTTCTAGTAGCTCCGTATCTTATTGTGGACGCCGTGCTCATATGTCTTCTTTGTATGCATCTATATATATGAGTCAATACCTGTTTGTGTATCTATGTATATTAATACCTAGGTATGTACGTATATGTATGCTCACGACTGTTGTATATACATGTTAGCAAATTGTATAATGTGGAAAGGAGTTTCACAATCTGTATGTGTGTACGTAATTGAATATACAGGTATATATGCACTTATAAATACGAAGACTGTGATCCGAGCACAAGCAAGAAGCAACGCAAAAAATTGAAAAATGAAGTGTCTGATCTATCTGCTGACCAAAGTGACATAATAGACAAGTCCAAAAACGCCTTCTCAAATAAGCCGACATTACCTTAATGTCTATTTACTCTCTGCTGATCATATCTTTTCTCTTACCGTCCTTTCCCTCATTCCTTTCGCCCCTCCGGCATGCCTTTCCAAATACACACATTCTCATACAAGAGTTATATGTACGCAGACTACTACAAGTAGCGTACTTACTTGTGTACTTGATATATAATCCTACATTTCCATACATATAACATATATGTAGAAGCACACCATTTTGACATTCCAACATCCAAATGCATCGTTTCAAAGTTACTACCTCCATCGATACAATTCTTTAGCCGTATTTATAGGAAATAGGAAGTATCGCTTATATGTTTTTGGGCTGAGACCTCTACATGTCGTGTGAATGCTCACACGTACTTAAATATGTACATTCATATACAATACAAAGTACACATTATGTACAAGTACAAGCCGTATAAACCAGAATAGAAATGTAAAATCCAAACATTGCATCGTTTCTCATTAAAAATTATTCGTGCGAGAAAGTGTGAGTGGTTTGTTATGGATAGAACGAGAGAGAAATTGGAAAGAGGACAGCTCTTGGTAAAATAAAATAAATGAAGATCCGAAGTAGGGAGCAAAAGAGGTTTTACGGGAACAATCATGGATAAGAACGATTATGCATCTCAAAAATTATATATATATATATACCTGTGCATATCGCATACACTAACTATTATAGAGTATTTTAGATGTAACTAGTTACATTTAGCATAGTATAGTGCTTAGGACTGTACTAATGATTCAAAAGCATTTGAGATTCAAGGGGGGCGTACGAATGACAAATGGGAGCAGCAGCAGGTAGCTCTCACCAGCAGGGGGGACTCGCCAGTGCGGAAAAATAACCTCCAAGACAAAATCCATCACAAATCTGCCAAAGTACCAACCCAAAGAAACGTTACCAATACCCAAATCCTTAAGAATCCGTGTGGTACGGCATTACTTCTATAATATACTAGAGTCGACTATTATACTTGCTGGATAAAATACACAGAGTGTTTAAGAAATTGAAGCAATCTTGCTAATTAACGTGTTTTGGGGGTTGGTTATCCACCAGAGATAAATTATAGTATAGTGAATAGAAATTAAAACAGAAGAGGAATACACCAGAAATTATTTTGAGTGCACAAGGCGAACAAAAATTGTTACATATGTATATAATTAATTAAACATTTCATGTGAATGTCCTTAGAAAACTTGTATAATTTTTTGTGCATCGCACATTTGACTCTATTTGTCTTCAATTGAAATAAATACAGCTTACTTGTAACAAGATAGATTATTTTTGGAATCCATTGCAGTTTATGATGATGTATTAATAATTCTTCTAGTATTGTACTTTTCATTGGGTTTAGACTTAGACAAGGAATTGGTATGACGAGTTGTGTTTTACCAAATCACCTTTTCCGACTTGGTTACTTCGAAAATACTATTCGCACTATTAAAATCATGTTGACACAAGGACTCCCTTCATGTCTTACATTGGCTTCTGACTTCTGAAAACAAGAAATTATGCACCTGAATATATTAAATGGAAAAGTATGAGCAATCGATTTTTTAAATACTTATCGTAGCAAGTCGGTTGGTATATGTAAAATTTTGTTAGCCTACAAGTAAATCGCTAGTTAGTTATTAAGTATGAATAAACCATAGGTGCCTTCCCTATGTATCAGCAAAAGAGGTAACGTATCTCATTTCAAGTGAACAATTAAATTGATTTACTTTACTGTGATCTTATATTACAATTTAATCCCTTTTGCATATAAGAACAGTCAATTTTTACGAATATCTCTGTATGTGTAAACAAATATACAATAAATATATATTTAATTTAATAATAAGTGAGTTCAAAATTGTAGAGTTGTCATTTTTTATTGGGTCCTGTTAGACTTAGTTGTTATTATTGCAGATAATATGTACTGCTTGTTGACACATGACTTTGAATCAAACTGAATTCAATTTCGAGTATAAATGTTGAGCAAAAACAACAAGTACATACAAGGTGCAATAATGATTTGTTACACCTTTCCAGATGTCTGGTTACATTAGTGTTGTTATATGGACTATTCATTTCACACAACCAGAAAATTAGTTACCTGAGTCATTCAGAAATTTAAATGATATTTTTTGTGAGCATGCATTCTATGAAATGAGACTTATTTATTAAAGTTCTAAAACCAAAGCTTCTGTTGCTGATTTTTGGACAAACCTTCTTTAAGTGCTTAGCGTACACACAAAAACCGGCAAATAGATTGCTATGATTACTTCTTTTTTGGTTTATTGACACTCCCTTTCTTGGGAGAACCACTTGCAGACTTCCCTCCTTTGCCTTTTACCCCTTTGGCAGGAGCTCTTTTCTTCAAGGCGCTGTTCCAGTACCACAAGATTTGGAATGCAATCATACCATTGACCAAGGACGAAGCGACGTACGTTACTATTACAACATTATCGCCAGTTTCTTGGATTGACGTAAAGATTCTTGCAATGGATCCAAACATAAGCATAAATACTGTAACAGCAGAGAGTTGGCCGGTTGATTGATTCTTGTAGTTAGTCACCGCTTGAAGTAGCTGAAACAAAAAATCACTTATATGAATTATGAATAAACACATAAACGCACAAGTTTTAATAGGGGTTGTTTGTTGTCACAGAACAAAAAATAGTGATGATTGTGTACCTTGCTAATGACAATTATAGGTACATTAGCCGCTTGCATTGACCACAGTACTTCAATTGTTGTCAAGCCGGAGACCAACGAGTACACTGAAGATCCATATGCCACCATAAAGCTCAGAACGAGTAGTAAACTACCATGGTTGTACCATATAACCAACATTGCGATGATTGATGTTTGGATAGCCAGAAATAGAGCCTCCCCCCATGCACTGAAAATTCAAAGTTACAGTGGGTGGTTGCTTTGATGCAGTAAATAGGTATAAACTAAATATAATCATTTTCTGCATTTACCTAAAAGGAAATCCGTTGACATAAGAGTAAGACATGTTCGATGTAATTGCAAATAGTTCCATTACTACACTGATGAAAGTAATACCGGCCGCACTTTTTCCGCGACTTATCTTGAGTATTTGTGGGACTTTAACTAAACGTAATTTAGGGTTAGTTACAATTTGTCAATTGTCCGATTAATGGGTATTAGTGGATACAAGATACAACTTAAGAATATGTATACCCATCAGAGATCCAGCAATGATACCAATTCCCAAACCTTTGCTCACGGTGTGTTTCAAACATTTTTCTAAAAGAGTTCATTCAATAAAAATAAAATAAATAAATAAATATTTTAAGTAAGGCATACAACGATCAAACCATTTCATAAACAAATCTAACCGTCAAAGAAGTCATTTTCATCAAAGAACTTTGTGACGCATGTCTCCGTCAAAATCGGTTTTAAAAGTCCTTTTACTGTTTCCAAATACTCCATTTTATATTTCTCTGTAATTAAACAAGATGACACAAAGTTACTTTAACCATATTCACGTACACAAAACAAAATTCATTTGTGGTAACGGTTTTGCATGTGCGCGTATGCACAAAAATTAGGTTACGTGAGTGGAATGAGTGGATGCACTTGCCTTATTAACGACATTTACAGATTGCAAATTAAAGACTAATATTAATTTATTACTTACAGAATACGGTTTTGTTGTTCCACGATAACACTTACAGTCGAACTGTTACAAAATACTTTACATTTAATGTTAATACTACACTCAGAGATACTTATCACAGAACTTCCCTTCGCCACGTTGCACTCCGAAAAGCAGGTTAATTATTATACTGTTACAAACCTGTAAGTGTATAGCACACTTATCATTTATTTGCTATACAAAGCTCATACATATACATGCATGACAATTATTGTTTATATGTTAATGCATGCGTACTTAACCCCCTCTGATATCCCTGAAATTTATTGAGGTAAGGCTGACTAAAGTTAATGAACATGTTGACCTTGGCTTTACATTATTATTCAATTCTAATTATAAATTAAGCAAATCAATGCTACCTAAACATCGATCAAATTATCTTCTAATCATTTTATCTCGGTCTCAATAATGTTATCAGTTCCAGTAACTGCATTGCATGACCAGCGTGACCATATATGCACAGCACAGCATTGTGCATAAAAAGACGTAACGTATGGTCCCACATGAACAATTAGCATTTGACCTGTTTCTCGCGGTTAGTTTCATATCAAAATACCAAATGCACAAGCTGTCATTTGTCGTCTATCAAAATATTCTTACAATCAACAATACTATCGAAACAGAGTTCATCTAATTACCAACCATGATATATGCTTATATGCATAATTTTAATTAAGTGCAGTGATTAGTATGATAAAATTAATTATTTAAAACTTACACTCACAACACGCTCACAGGCAGGTGACAGCAAGGGTCAATAGGGTACTAATTCAACAATAATGTACAAAAACAGTCCCAATTCCCAAAGTCCTAATACTCCAATCCGGCTTTTCCATATGAACATACACACACTTCACTTACATATCAAAACACCCACCGATTATGTCAAGTACATATATTGACTGAAAATTACTGGCCGTCAGATCCCGGCCAGAGATCCGATGTATGTAGTTCGTCGGTTTAATCGTGGACAGCACAGATTCAGTTTACGCTGTGCGCTTGTACACGCACACAGATCTGTGCTGCCCAAGGTTTAATGTAGGTCGCTTCAAAACTTTGTAAAATTATAAAAGCAAAAAATGATAGTAATCTAAAACACCCTCACTCGTATTCTAGCTATACTCTAGCCTATTGGCTACACTTGTTGTTTACTCTTTCGTATTAGTAAGCATTAGAAAATTACAAATCTTGTAGGTGGGAGGTAGTGTAAGGGCGGATCCAGGAAGGGACGCGGGGGTGCGGCTCTCACCCTATGCAAGAATTTTTTAAACGAAAAAAGTAAACACAATTGTGTAAAATGTCCAAATGTTTGCACTAAAATGTGATGTTCGAAAATTTTGAGGCGTAGTGTCGTTCTTCATTTATTGGTCTCACCCCCCTGAAAAGTTTTATAGATCTGCCACAGTGTAATACTGCCATCTCCGTACTCAATTCGCATAGGTCTGCGCACACTTACAATTGCATGAATATATAAATAGTGAATTCTCATGCCTATAAGTTGTGGCTGATGTGTATTTGCAGGAATATATTTTTCTGAATCGAAATGTACCTTCTCTGTATGTAAAATAAATAATGCAATAATTTTTGCTAGTGCTATCTTAAAATTTTGTGCAGCGCTTTTGGGAATTCGTCGCCGTCTTGGTTTGGATATTTGGAGGACTAAAGATAAATATGATAAAATATTCGGTAGAATATGATAAAATATTCGGTAGAATATGAGAAAATATTAAGGTTTAGGGATGATAGTTACTAATTACCAAAATACCCCCATTAAAAATTAATATTTCAATAATTTGTGTTGGCTATGCTTGGTATTAAATCTAGAGTCGGCAATACATTTGGGGTATCGGCAGCTTACATGTGCTTACTAACTTAGTGAGAAAGTTTAAACCACAGAGCTGGTCAGCAGTTCTGTCACATTGTCGACTTCAATTTAAACACGATGTGCAAACAACGGAGCTCTCCGTTAGCTATTCGTCACTAACTTCATTCAAAAAAACTTCAGCCTGCCACTTAATACCTGGTTTAGGCTGATTTTTTTGGACAAACAGTCGTACATAATAGTACTCAATTCTAAATTGTTTTGACTGGAAACAACCAAAATATATTGAATCCTAAAATAATGGCCGAATGGCGAAAAAATATTTACCGAAAGACAACTAAGATCAGTTAATATGAATTTCAATAATGTCTAGTGTAGCTTGTGGTGGAGGGATAAAGCCATGTGAGTCCCCCCTGTAAACGCCTAGGCTGAGCTGTCCAAAAATGACAGGATTGTGGGGGTTTGACCGCAGGCCTAGGTGTTTGTAGGCCAGCTATGAAAATCATTTCTTAGCTTCTTTTCGGCCGAGACGCTTGCGTATTGGCTGAATTCGGCGTTATCCTACGTGAAAGTTTATGTCGAAAGAGTAGAAATAGAAACGCAAAAAGCAAATGCTCCAAAAGTTTACTTTCAAATGGATTATACAATCGAAAGAGTTATTTTAAATTGTTCAGTACTTTAGCTGAATTTAATGTGCAATCATTATTTTAATGGACCTGGTTGATTAATAATGGCAGGAAATTTTTGGCAAAGTTCACATTGGTAATAATGAAAATATGTCATTTTAAAATTACTACACTACAAATACCTTTTAAAAATTACTGTTTTGCGAATACGATTATTCTTGTTGTTTACGATACGATAATTACAAAATACCATAATTGCTTACAATTGGTGGATAAAACTTAATTATGGTCTCTCTAATTGCAGGCAACAATGGATAATGGATCGACAAGACTTAATACGAGAGAGATCTCCCGATCTCACTTTAATGACGGAAGAAGAGCATCAAAAAATTCTAATTTTTTTCTGCAATTGTAAGAAAAATTTCATATTTATAAATCTTTTATAATGTAGAAATTATTAGAATGTATTGAGATTTACCGTTATTTCCTCCTCACTTCTTATTTAGCAAGTGCTCTGTTATCTGTCATTTGTTGTATGTTTGTGTATGTGTAGAAAAAACATAAAATCAACAATTAAAATAAATTGTTGTCGTTTTCTGAACACAGTTATGCAGATTTTGGGAGAATCGCTGAAGCTCCGACAACAAGTTATCGCCACCGCTATAGTATATTTTAAAAGATTTTATGCAAGAAACTCACTTAAATGTGTTGATCCTTTATTGTTGGCTCCAACCGCTGTATTTTTAGCGTCAAAAGTGGAAGAATTTGGGGTTATTTCGAATTCCCGTTTGGTTACCACATGCCATCAGGTGCGAATCAGTTTTTGTCTGGCAAATTTGTTTTAGCGTTGTTTTTGAAAGAATAATAAATACCAATTGCTACTGTAAACTGGTTTTTCCTAATTCAATGTTATTGACTGTGATTTGAACAGGTGGTGAAAAATAAATTCAATTACGCTTATCAGCAAGAATTTCCGTACAGAACAAATCATATTTTGGAATGTGAATTTTATCTTTTGGAAAATATGGATTGTTGTCTCATTGTGTATCAACCATATCGCCCATTAATACATTTTGTTCAAGATTTAGGATACGAAGAACAATTATTACCGACTGCCTGGCGAATGGTCAATGATAGTCTACGAACTGATTGTTGCCTCATGTATCCGCCTTATCAAATCGCACTGGGTAATCTCCAAATTCTTTTGTTTTCTAATTTTTGCATTTAATTAGAATAAATGTTCTAGACTTTTGTGGCTATCAACTATTGGATCATAAGATCAATAAATTATACTCTGTACAATCAGTAATATATATCACTAACATCAGCACTAGCCACAGCTATACTTTTAGGGCCTTTGACGAAATCCTTTAAGGGTCCCCATAAACATCAATTTGGACGAATGCCGAAAAAAATCTGAAAAATTTAAATATGGTGTTTGGCAAATACTTGTTGGCCATAAAATATGGTCAGAATTTGTCTTCTTTCTTGCCTTCTCTGGCCCCCTCGTCCCCTTAGTTATACCACTGACCTGATCAAATAAATTGTGTGAGATCATTCGGATCCAATGAATATGATAAATTGACCAGCGACTCAGATTTCTTTCTATATTGTGAACAATACGTGTTAAAATTTTATATTTGCATGTTCAGCGTGTCTTCAAATGGCCTGTGTTGTTATGCAGAAGGATGTCAAAAATTGGTTCGCTGAATTAAGTGTGGATATGGAGAAACTACAGGTCGGTGCAATATTCGCATTAATGAAACAAAATTATGAATACAATAAATGTTATTGCTTTTATCTTACAGGAAATTTGCCGATACATGTTGAGTCTGTATGACCTTCAGAAAACGTATGATGAGAAAAAGGATATACAAGCTTTGCTTGCTAAAATGCCTAAACCAAAAACACAACCCAGCAGGTAATTTTTGCCGTTTGTATATCAAGTCAGATTAGAAATAACGCTGAATGCACCCAATCCAATTTTTATTGCATTTTTCATGGAAATGCGGAAATTTCAGAGATTGGGCGCTTCATAAGTCTTTAGTGTTTATTTTAAAGTTTCAGGTTACTAGAAGGATTTACATTCATAGTCACACAAATGTAGAAATAGTACCTGAATGAAGGAAGTGTGTCAAACTACGTGTCGAAATACTTTCTTCCACTTAGATCGAACATTTCCGTCTACAGTTGATGTAACTCGAATGAGCCTTAAGCATGTTCTGCTTTTCTTACCACTAGTTACTATGAATTAATAGACCTCTAAAACCATTTTGGCGATTTGAAATTTAGTATTTCGAATTGAAATGTCCCCTTTCTTCTACACAATGTGTAGGTATGCTTGAGATTATATCAATGTAATTTACATTTATAAAATATATTTAATAAGAGTGAGTTTTATATAGCGGAGGAACTATTAATGCCATGAATGGTTTTGAGACGATACTTTTTAGAGTAACCATTAACATGAAACAGATGGACAGAACCATGCAAACTGTGATTTCAGAAATCAACTATAGTATAATGATGTTAATGCCATACTCACATAGGTTTGTGGAATAAAGGGTTGAGAGCCAAAATATTCGTTGAGCTGTCCACAGAAAAGGATACTGCAAACTCATACGTAAATAAACGTAATTTAATTTGCACATTTGTTTGCAATAATGTTGCATTCTTGTTATGTGCATCTTTAAGACTTCAGGTTTAGCATGGATACTTTAACTACATTATTAATGTAATGATACTGTAATCTAAGACTATTCAGAGAGACTGTACACAAAAAATATCACCTACCTCTTCAATCTAGTTGTTATTTTTTAGATGAAGATGCATTTACACATTTACATAACATTTATTTGTATTTTGCAGTATGAGTATTCCGAATATTAGTAAAATCATTTAATTTCTGTGAACTATAGAATAGTTGTAAATAAATAATTAAATGCGTTACGAAATAAAGATAGTTCAGCGAAAATATGGTAGAGACTTGTCCTACGGTTGAAATTTAATTCGCAAACCAAAAATTACTCAATTCTATCCATCCAAGCAAGCAAATGAGATCCAACGGCGTAAGTAGAAACTATGGATTTAAATATTTCGAATCTATTATTTAATGAATTGGTAATATTTTCTACATATATGATTCTTGGCTGTAGTCATTGTCATCATTAGAAATGCAGTTTGCATTTCTAAAATTGCTCGTATTAGACAAGGGATTCTTAGAGTCAACATTTTTCGTAAGTGCCGTGTTAACAACAAACATTTGAAATGGTAACTAATCTATGATTCAATGGCGTATTCGCCCTAGATTCGCTACTACATATAATAAGATAATATTCATAAGTTACACAATGATTATTAAACGATTATACCGTAAGAGAACTCAAAACTGTGTCAATAAAAATGCAAAAACATTGTATTACTGTCTCATTATTTGTATATATGAAATGCGTTTGGCTCAATTAATGAATTGATAGTTATTATTTAAGATAATAATTCTAATAGTATAAAATCCTCTATAATAAAGTATTTCGACAAGTGTTTGAACAATTCCAAAATGGCCTAGCTTTATTTCTTTCTAACGGTTTACCTTCTACACATAGTCACAAAGTCAGGCTTTTTCACTTAAGATATAATATTCGTAGTAGTATTTATACATACATATATGTTCATCTTTCATTCTTTTCATTTAATAACGCGTACGTCATATTAATGCGCATAATCGACTTCTTAATAGAAATAGAATTCCATGTTTCAGTGGTTAATTCCGTCTGATATTTTACAAGCTACAATCTTCATCCAATTTATTATCAAAACTATTCTCAATTTCACATATAAATAGTAACTTCTAAAGGATTATAACTTTTTAAATCTGTGTACGTGGAAGGAGAAACTTTGTTTCATTGGAAAGCAGCATTATCAGTTACATACTTATATATTTCTAAAATGTAATTTTAAAATACTGATTAGATAATTTTGATTCTTAAGGCCACCATCGTCGCAACAAACTCAAGATCCAAACAATCCTTCCACGCAACAACCGGAGCAGACAGTGCCGTCTCAACAGCATACAATGAACCAATGAAAAAACCATAATCATCTCAAATTAATTGTAATACAGACGCACAGTATACCTTGTAGCTGTGTGTGGAACTTAAATCTTTTATTATTATTAATAATTAAGTATTTATAATAATACATATATCGTATGAACTTTTAGTGCTTTAGGCTGCAGGCTTTTCAGACATTATTAAGCTTATGGTGTATTTTAGAATTACTCAAAACAATGCGTGAAATACCATATTTAGGCTTATTCTAGTATTTTATTTCTACTCACCTTGAATGGTTTCATTATGACAAATAAATTGTGCAATTCGTTATTTATGTTGTGCACAGGGTGCACAGGGTGCATGTAAACGTTACGGAATACGCAATTGCTAGTTCAATTATATGTAAATTGCTTATGAGTAAATACATAAAGGTCTTGTGTGTAATGAATAGATTTTTTTAAATAGCGTCATTATGTGGTGGAACTAAAAAATAATATTTTATAGATAAAATATTATTTTAAAATTGAGTTTATTCTTTGCAGGCTGCAGGTGTATGAGGGTGAATACAGTACAATCTTACACAAGTCTACTATATATGTGTGTCTATGCGATATATATGCAATACACACATGAAATGATTTCAAATCTAGGTATTTTGTTTAATATTGTTTACATTATTACATAGTCTATTCCGAGTGTTGTTCGTGGTTGTTGATAATATAATAAATCTTGATTTTGTAGAATATATACATACAATATATAAAAATGGCTTGGACCCTTTGAATTTGAAGGGCTATATTATAGGATTCATTTTATGCCCTTTGCGAGGATTTTTTCTCCTTTGTCATCCCCAATAATTTGAAGATTTACAGAATCACCGACTGCCGTAATGAATTACAATGTCAATCATGCCTCCTTGGATGTCATATGGGGGCGTCCCTACCACAAACGGTAATTGAACTTACTGTATTAAGTTCAGGATCAAGAGGATTCAACACTCGTCCCCCCCCTCCCTCCCATTAGCACATGTAATTTGAGAAAGACTAATTTTTCCTGACCATAAATAGGTTAGGCTTGTTGCCCTGTCCATTCCCACTCCGCAATCACTACCCTGGTTTGACCAAATTCGAAACCCTTTCATAGAAAATTTGCGATTGATTGGGGTGCAATGCACATGCAACTACACCGCTCGCCAAGTTCAAAATTTGCGGGAGACATTAGACATTTGAACATTCAATTCACTTTGCGTTGGTATTTATTTTCGGGTTGCACGTGCAATGTGCCTTAAACAAGTACACACAACAAAAAGTTTGCATTAGTAATTATTAAAACTGTTTTACTTACTTAGTGAAAATTTCAGCGTTTCAAAAAAGGCTGCAGGTCTTTCGTTGTGCTTCAAGCGTGTGACCGACCTCACGACGGCGAGAGGATGAAGATACTCGAGGGTCAAGGGTTAGAAAACTACACTGTGTACTATCAACTACTTAATTCGGTAATCAACATGCCCCTGGGTACTGCGCTAAAAAATTTCAATTTGATTTATTAGGTCAATTAAAACAGACCACATTTAAAAGACCAAGTAATACGATTGATCTATTCGTCCTATTACTTCTGGTCTACTTCAATACTCCACCGAACTTGGGGACCAACTTTCTTAACAATGAGTGGAAAGAAGCAGAAAGTCCCCCCAGCATTTTTCCAGTGCTCGAAATGTCAGAGAAGATTTACAAGACAATCAGTTACAAAACATCACGATCTTGATTGTGAAATCACACTTCCCTTTGTGGAAGATGGGAATTTATTTGTGAATATTAATAAGACAACGAAAAATACATTATCAGGTAATTTTCGATTCAGTCGTTTAAAAAAGTTTATTGGAACAGCAGTAACAACACTATTATTTCCCTGTATATAGAGATAAAATGTTTACCATTTACAAACGTGCACCGAATTTCTTCCGGAATTCTGTTTTTGTCCGAAGTACTGATTCAAGAATGTTGTTTGCAAGCCTTTGGTTGGGTGTCAGTCTTACCTGTTCAGAAGAACGATGATGGAAGTTTACTTCAATGTGAAGAAAACAGTAAAGGATACGCATTGATCGTGTGGCCGTTGGTTAATCAGACTACAAAAGAAACGTTTCCATCGCTTATGATTGATCGTGGATTTAAGTTTAATTCTGGGTTACTGGGGAGGGTTGCGGAAACATTTTGTTACAAAATTCAGCGGCTAGGAAGTTTGCCCTTCTCTTTTGCGTCTCCAATATTTAAATCTGCAACTGAATTAACTTTAGAACTAGACGATTTCAGTAAAATTGAAGGAGTGAATTTTGAATTAGAACGATTCGTGCAAATCTTTCATTCCACATTTGTGGGACGTGTCGTATCGAACGGAAATAGGTTTCAAATAAGGTTTTATACTGAGATGATTCCTTTTAAGGTGACAAATATTAAAACTACCATTATAACCCCAAGTCAAAATCTTGGTAGCATATCTTCAAAGTTAGCAGCTCTCAGTCTAAACTCGTTGCAAAATCAAGAGACGATAGACGATTTCTTTGAAATAACAAGGAATACAGTTATCCACATGTCAGAAAAATCGGACTGCTCATCTACACTTAAATCACGAATAATTGAAGATGAAAATGTCAGATTCTGCGATGTGGGTGGGCTTGACCCTATAATTAAGGAGATAGTTTCAACGGTGGAGTTTATGCTCTCTTCAAACACCACTGGTAACATATTTGACAGCCATTACATTGATTGCTCTTTAAATTAATTCAGCATAATTATAACCCATATTGAAGTGAAAAACTCCCTTTTCGGGTATGTGCTGTGTTAATTTGAGACAACTGATTTTTTTTATTGTTTACTTTAATATGTGGTTCATCTTGTTAAGCTCCCAAAGGACTGTTATTATATGGTCACACTGTAAGTATTTTCGCTTATTTTTTTAAATTAATCATAATAATCAAATTATTAAATCACATTCAGTACAGCAAATGCCATCGCCATACATACCACATTTATACTACTAACTCGGATAATTGATATAATATGAACTTTCTTTCTTAGGGAACAGGGAAAAGCATGCTGGTGAAAGCTATTTGTTCACATTTTCACTTAAACAAGATCACACTATCCGATATTTCAAGTATTAAACATAGTGAAACGAATCGGTGTACTGATTCTTTAACAAACGCTTTTAATCAAGCAAATCTTAGGTGAGTCTATTATATAAATAATCTAATTTACAAGCAGACATTCTATGTATAGTATATAAATAATTAAAATTGATATTGTTTATACCGTATGAGAATCGTAGAAGTCCATCGGCAGTCATCATTGAAAACATAGATACATTTGTTACAAAAAGAAATAATTCGGCCTATCAAGATCATACATTTGTTGCTGATCTACGTTCAAAAATGCAATCGTTGTCTTGTAGCTCCTCTAAAGTCATTCTTCTGGCAACCGCTGCAGATATGGATTCAGTTGACGCCGATGTAAAATCTTACAACATATTTGGAAAAGAAATAGAAATTCCTGTACCTTCGGCCCCAGACAGAAAGAGTATACTTGGAAAAATATTGAAAAGTGTAAACCATACGTTAAATGAGGAAGATATAATATCTATTGCATCAGGGACACATGGCTTCGTGGGAGCAGATTTACAAGGGTTATGCTCCCAGTCTGCTCTGAGAGCTGTGCAAAAACGTTTTCAAAATCTAATTTCTGAAAAGGGTGAAATTACTGTTTGTGTTGAAGATTTTCTAGAATGCATCAAATGGGTGAAACCATCTGCTATGAGAAGCATTCTAGTGGATGTTCCTAATGTAAGGTTTTCTCATGCCTTTTCTTTTACAAGCAATTGCTAATAAAATAACGTTTATTATTCTCAAATTGTTTTTACTTGTTCTCAGGTTCGTTGGAGTGACATAGGAGGACAAGAACATTTAAAATTCCAATTAAAACAAGCAATAGAGTGGCCACTGAAACATCCAGAAGCATTCCAAAGATTGGGAATAAAACCACCTAAAGGAATTTTGATGTAACCTTAATTTTAATCATTAGTAAATCAAAGTTCGTAATGTAAATGAGGATCACATTCGGTGTAAACCAAAGTAATTCGTTAACACAGTCAATTTTTGTAAATTTATATAGGTACGGTCCACCAGGTTGTTCGAAAACGATGATTGCTAAAGCAATTGCGACTGAAAGTGGCTTAAACTTTATATCTGTTAAAGTATTTACGCATCTACTAGATTAAACTTTTCATTTACGCAAAATAACTACTAATTTATATAATCCAAATGTGTAACCGGGAATTGTCTTGTACTGGTAGGGATCTGAATTGTTTAGCAAATGGGTTGGTGAATCCGAAAAAGCTGTTCAAACATTATTTCGCAAAGCAAGACAAGTATCCCCTTCAGTAGTATTTTTTGATGAAATTGACTCTCTTGGTGGAGAACGGGGCACTTCGACAGGATCTTCAAACGTCCATGAGCGCGTACTTGCCCAACTACTAGTTGAAATAGACGGTATAGTGCCTTTAAAAGATGTAACCATCGTAGCGGCCACAAATCGTCCTGATATAATTGATCCAGTTAGTACAACAATCGAGGTATGAAATTATTAAACATAAGTACTTGGTATTAAACTTTGTTATCCGTATGTAGGCTTTATTAAGGCCCGGGAGGTTAGACAGGATCATTTACGTGCCCATGCCCGACAAAGAAACTCGGAAGGATATACTGAAAGTCTCCTTTAAGAAAATGCCTGTTGACAGCCAAGTAGACATAAACAAAATTGCTCATCTTACCGACGGATATTCTGGAGCCGAGGTACTTATTAACGGAATTTTTTCTTAATGATTAAGAAATCTCGATTCCATATTCAATTTTTAAACAGAATTAAAAATTAAAATACTTAATTTATTTATCTCCGATTGTTTCTGATGAAGATAAAGGTTTGTTATCAAAAGCTCGAAATAGACGATTTTTAGTATTTATATATCTTCGAGCTGTAAAATCATTTACCCGCACAACAACTTCGAGGTTGGCAAAGTCTGTACTGGGGGGGGGGGGGGG
>JABASC010002457.1:0-17554 GCA_019776185.1 Plutomurus gul | reverse complement strand
CGCCTTGCAAAACTACACATTCTATCAAAATTTGGCATGTTTTGGTCCACAAACCGCGGAGAAAGACAGAAAAGTATCTACCGTCTTATCTTTTGTCCTGCACTGTAGTACTTAAATGTATGTAACTATACATATTTTAGACTTTGGAAATAAAAAACCGGGTACAAGAACGGATTAGATTAATTTCAATAACATTTTGTTGTAGTAGCATATATAGCTTATCTGAAAATTCCGGTTCTTAAAAAAATCCTATTGATTAGGAGGTGCTGCTGTAATGGCAGTATCTGTTCCTGGAGATTCTTCAGTTTGAATTAAAACAATTTGATCAAACGATTCATTCTTTATTTTAGCTCTGCTTTTCCATATACTATCAATAGTTTCTGGTGTAAGTTGGAATTTATCTGCAATACTTTTTTGCAGTTCTTTAATTCCATGCTCCATCTCTGCAACTATACCCGTATAAGTATCATACGAAATTAGTCTTGATGCAATGACAGGAATCATTTCAACCAATGGATTTTCGGCTTGCTCAGGATCAATTGAATTTGTTGCGTCTTCATCAGAAAAGAGGTTCTGATCTTTGGTGTTAACTTCTATGGAGCCACCATTTACACAAGGTTTGAGGAAAATTAATTCACTGTGGGTTAAATTGATCCGATTTTCGTATGTTAATTCAGGAGGAGCAGCTAATAATAAAATTGTGAATTAGTTTAACTAAGGTAAATGGCTATTTCATAAAGAAAATTGATGATTTTGCAAACCGATTTTAATTGTGGGAACACCATTTAACGTGACGGCTGGATTCCTTTTAGGCCATTCTATTGTTTTGAATTCATTTTTAAAATGATCTGAGCAAATAAAAATTTGAGCCAACGCTGCTCTTGACATTTTCTCCAACTCGTCTAACTTTATGTGTTCCAGCCATTCAAGTTGTCTGAAATGTTCATAAAAGATTTTGAAGTTATAATCCATTGTATAGTATTCGCACTAGACTGTAATACATGTAAACTAGCATTTTGTTTAAAGTTTGCTTATTGTAATTTCTAAATAGTTTTTCTCATGAGATATTTTCCAAATAAGCCATATGTCAGTTCAAATATCCACAGAAATGGTTTAATTCAACAATTTTGTATGAAATATTATCAAAGCGAAATATGTATGTAAATATGAAATACCTCATCAAGAAAAGGTAGCAGAGGATTTAATACCGCTTTCCAAATAACATTTGTGATACTGATAAGTGTAGAATACAATTCTAAATACCTCTATAGTATCGAAAGAGTAAAGTGTAAAGGAAAAAGTGTAAAAGCTAACTTTTACCATTCGTTAAAATGCAAAAATTCCAACGCAGCATTACTAAAATGAACATTAAAACCCTAAATGCTCGATTGCAAAAAGTACAGATAATATTTAAGCAGAATCATCCGGTAAGAGGAACAAATTTATGCAAACGTTCTTTTTTAATCTTGCATCCTCACATTCTATTTCATGCATCAATATTTAGACTTTTACCTTTTTCTGCTAATTGGAAATTTATACAAATGGACTTGTGGATTTTCTCTTTTCCGCTGACAACACCATGGCAGGAAGCATTGGGGTCGAGGTCTCATCTTTTTAAGTAACAGTGTATGTGGTGGTGACAAAGTGGGCAAAATCTAGTGTGCGTGACTGTCTAATCTAATTAACACCATGTTTGAGGGTAGCATATTCTAATATTCGAGGCTATTCAATCTATTAAAATTTTTATGATAAAAATTTAAGATTTCTTGAAGGTTTGCTTTTATGTTAAATCTTTTCGGTTTCTAAGTATCAAAGTATCATTCACTGATTCATATAATATCAATCTTCCCTAGTTGAATTGATTTTGCCGCTGGATAGAACGAAACAACAGGTCTGTTCTATGTATGATAGGCTCCTACTCTGCTACTGTGAGAGTCTGCATTGAAATCATTTAGCGAATAGTTTTTTATACATTTTATTCTGTACAGGTAGTCGAAAAATAAATAAAAAAGCTCAAACTGACTTTAAGGGTGATGAATTCGTTAATTTGTATGCGACGGGTCGATAAATGTTATAGATTTATTTTTGGCACAAGTCATCATTTTTTAGATGAATTAAATAGTTAAATGAATTTTCATTTGAAATGCAATGCTACAACTCAAATATTGTTTGCAGTGTGCACTAGTGCACTATGCACTCTACATGGTAATTAGTATGAGAAATGTTCTGTGAGAAATTGAGTGCATTTTGTAATTTTAATTCAATATATTTAATGAAAGAGTTTAGGCACAATTTGCTAGTTATATTCTTTTAGTAAAGTACATGGTGCAATTACAAAAAATATGCTATCTGCACAAATTACAGTTAACATGGGAATTTCCAGTGTTGTAAATTTGTAATGCCTAGAAAGTATTAGGTAAATGTTAATTCGATTCAAAAATGTTCGGCGATACTAGTCCTATTAGTAATTTGTTCGGTAACGTATCATTGAAGTACACATTGTTCACAAGTCAAACCACTTGGAAGACGAAGTTTAACATTAGTCAAAGGGGGGAACTGGATGCTTTATTCCTGATCCATCGCAGGGGGAAGCAATAAGTATTGATCCAAGCATTCCTGGGTTGCCGGAACCCTGGGATTGTGTGGACACAGACGAAATTCGAAAAAGCCGAGTTGGCTTGTCAACTCTACATCTATTTACTTCAATAACCTGGTGTAAAGGAAAACTATGTCATCAATTTTTCGGGGCTTAGTATAGTATTCAACAATTTAGATTTCAGACCTATCCTGCAGAATAAGTTCCAGTAATGATCCCCTGGCCGTAGACACTACCTAAAAGTGTGTACACATAAATTAAGAAGGAAAAGACTCTGGCAACCGTGAATGCATTAGTTAGTAATCCGGGGATGAGACTTTCAGAAGTCCTTAATGTGTTAATCTGATGGATCTCCGCAAATCCCACACTTTCCTCTGTTCACAGAATATTGATGCTGTTGAGTGGAAATTGCGAACACGGACAAGTTTAGATTTATTGACTAGTGAAATGACAACAAACTCTTGACGCACACAAATATAATTGTTGGTTCTTACGTAAAGCCCCCGCAAAATGGTTGGGTGTCATCATAATCAGGCACGGGATTGAATCTGAAAGACATAATCAAGTGAAAGTCAATGAAAGTTGTGGTAGTTAGAATAGTTTGTCGATGTTGATGCTTCTTGCAAAAATATATGATTAAATGTGATACAAGGAAAACTTTTTTAATTGAACGAACTTTGCGAACTCGTTGTAACGCTAGAGTGTTGCACGGCCAGCGGGGTTCAGTAATCGTCCGTGTCCGTCTACACCGAAACGAACCAGCGCTACTCCCAGAAGAACTACAGAAACAAGCAGGATTCTAGCCATTGAAGAATTGCACAAATTTTCTACCGTTCCTATCTAGCTTTCAAAAAGCAATAAAACATCATTTCGATTTTAATTACTTATATGGAAAATTTACGTCTCTGAAAACGTAATTAAAAGATAGACACATTATGAGGTAATAAACGTGAAATCATGGTTCCGGTTCCGGCTCGTCAGGGCAGATTACGGAAGATTTGCTAATCTTTCCTCTGATCTCACTCTTATGCACCAAGTAAACAGTTGACATTTCTACGAAACCAAAAAATATTGTGCAATATTTGATCACAGTCTATCCGTATCCGGTAACAATATAATTTATCCAAATTTGTCAAAATTTTGAAAAATGGGGGAGTTATTACCAAAAACCTGAACTTTTTCGCGATTTTAGGCGTTTTGGCCCCACTTTGACCTACGGTAACAAAGTTACCGTAGGTTAGTCAAAGACCATTTTTCAAAATTTTGACACGTTCAATCATTTTCATTTTTTGTGTGACATAACTTTGACATGTGCTACAACCTGCAAATGTAAAAGTGGAACCTTATCGATGAAAAACTGCCAAGCATACTAAAGAGAGAAAAATCGAGCATTGCACACAGTGTATAGTGTGGGCTACGCGCACTACACGCATAATATAGGTAGTTGAAATTCCGAAATCGGATGGGCACTTGAAAATGTCTCCTTACAGGAATGTCTGTAAAAATAAGCTAATCAAGCTAACGTTTCATTTTATATACTTTCCTACAAAGTGGTAAAATGTCCCCCTTTCACTTGGTGGAAATTTTGTTCATTTACTGTTTTTCACTAAAATTTAGCCGAAAATGGTAATTTGTCTACCTTTGGCTCCAGAAAAATTTTCGTCATTCTTCCGAATGCGTTGAAATGAGTACAATTACTCATTCAGTTAGTTTTGATGGTTTCTTTAAATGTTAAAATTAACAAAAATTGTATGGTTGTCCAATTGTCTAGATTATCATACGGCATAGGTGGCAACATCCCCTTCGAATTCCGTCCGCTCCACCTCCCCTCAACCTCCACCCATTTGGAGGGGCTTGGTGGGAGGAGGAAACTTTCGACATCCAAAGGAGAGGAGGTTGAGGTTAATCCCCTCCGTCGGAGGGGTTCTGAGTGGAGGGGGATGCAGACGACATCCTTTGGAGTGGCTGGGAGGGGAGTGACCCAGAAATAGCCAATACGTGCACAATCATTGATGCATTCTGTGATGAAGATCACATTACAGATCAGCAGCACTAATTCCTCTGCATTAGTTGACCTTGACCTGTTGACGCTTATAGTGTAGGTTGATGCAGACTTTATGACAAAATGTATTATTTATAACATACTCTCATATTCGACAACTACTAACAAATTACAGGCAACAGGAATTTTATTGAGAAAATGCAATCTGATACTAGCCTTACTAAAACTCTACAATTAATCAGGCTTAAAATGTGTAAAACGACGGTTATTAGAAGTATTCATGAAAAAATAAATGCAAAAAGTCTTCCCGTGCCGGGAATCGAACCCGGACCTCCCGGGTGAGAGCCGGGTATCCTAGCCGGTAGACTACACGGGATTGCTAAGATATTCTGATTCACTTTGGAGTATAAGTTGCAGCGTTAACCTTGAATCGTGCTGTTTCTCCCTTTCCGCTACTTCTGCTGCTTATACAATACATGCATTATGCATTACAAATCTAATTCTGATGTAATTCAATCCTGTGCAATATACCTTGCGATGAATAGTGATGAAATTGAAACAAAGAATATCTCTCTGCATTCTGTTGTCATAATGAACTTCCATTGCAATGAGAACACCTTGCAAAATCGTATTTCTTTCTTGTCATCTTGACATGTATAATGTATATACATACTAGTACAAGTATGTAGTTTGTAGATTACATATATATGTACTTATCTAATCTACAATATTATAAATAAAAATAGTTTAAATATTTGAGTTTACCGTTTTCAGAATCAAAATCTCTTTGGTGCAATACAAAATACATGACTTTATCAATTCACTTCAATCAATTAACATCTTAAAAAATCGCTACATCAGCACATCCTCGAAAAGTTTCTTGGGGACCACATCCTAAAGCTCCGCTACCGTCATCACATATTCCCCACTTGTTTCCTACAACATTGTATTCGTTATATGCTAAATACTTTTGGTTGTAAAATTTTATTGACTGAAACAATTAATTATGGGTATTACTGGTTACCTGTCCAATAATGCCACTGGACAACACAATGTCTGCAATGATGTTGTATAGTAAATATAAAATTATTTGTAATTAGAATACCTAATGATGAACAGTGTGATTCGTGATGTATAATATTTTTGAGTCAAAGAGGCGAATTCTGACCTGCATCGGACTCCTTCAGGCAGACGAACATGGTATTCAAATGTGTTTGGTTCATTCGTTGTTAAAACGTATCTGTTTTCATTGTAACTGTCACCAGAATTATCAACTACCGGTAATATATGCTTCAAATAGCACGATTCGTCCAAATGGTCTTCAATTTCATCGGATGCACATAAGCGGATTTCAAAGTAGCCCCAATGATTGGTGGTGATAAGAATCTCGATGGGAATCACCTGCAATTGCTTAGTATTATATAAAATCACTGCAATTCTTTCTTTAGAATATCTTTCAATTGTTACCTGCCCCTCAGTATAATTCCTGACGATTATTCCTCTACCATGAACTCCGCCATCTTCGTTAGCTCTGTTTATTGTACAAAATTTTTGAATTAAATACCTAATCCCTCATTAAAAATAATGAAGCCATTTGTGCATTCATCCCATGATAGGGAATCCATCCAAACCCGGAGCGAGTCGGTAAGACCGGGTTTCAAGTAGTCCGGATTTTGGCTGTGAGAAAACTCGGGTTCAAAACCGTTTCTAAAATTGTGCTACAAAATCGTATACAAATAATTTCTAATCAATTTTCAAATTCTTTTAAAATCGTGTTTAATTTTTTACATTTTAAGGGTCAGAAAACATCCATTTGAAACCTTGAGTAAATGTGTGATCATTTTAGTCCCCGCCAAATGAAATAGTGTAAATGTAAACTTAACAAAAAAAACTAGGTCATACCGTCTTACGGACTTACGAATTATGTTCAAAGCAAATGGGATAGTGTGGAAATTTAAGAGTAAAAGTTTGAATCATGAAAAACTATTGGTCTTATTTCACCAATTTCCCCATATACATGATCCTTATTTTAACATAGAGTTAAACATAAGAATCACTACTCACATCATAGCTACACATTTATCTCTCTCGCTTTGTAAAATAACTCATCAACTGCACAATAATTAGTATTGTGCATTCTCCCTTTGTACATTGTACACAGATTCGGTGTTGTTATTATTCGGTGGTACACGATCGTCGATATTCCGTGGGACGGGAGATATGGAAATACATTTTCACATTCAAATTATTTCTACTTTTACAGAATTTAGCATTTTTATAGGCAGTAATATGTTAGCCATATAAAACCGGAAAACCCGGGTTTGACAGCAATGGCGAGCGGGTCTCGGGTACGCGGGTTTTACCCGGTTTTTAATATCCGAAAAAACGGGTTTGGATTCCCCATGAAGAATTAAATCATACATGATACGCTGATTGTTACCTAGGCTGAGGGTCTCCAAAAGTGTCACCACACACACCACATTTCCCATCGTAAACCTCCCATTGTGTCTGGCATTACAAAAGACAAAAGTATTAAAAGAGCTGGAAAAAATTAATGTTAAAAATACAAAGCTAAAAGAAATAATTGTCTTACGGTATAGTTTCCACAGTATAATTCTATATCATTCCAATTTTCCGGCATATCTGGATAGGCGAACTCCTGAAATCGAAAAAGTGAAGAGCGATTCGGTGGTTCATTCATTCTTCCATGACCACTAACTTCGATAAAGACACTTGCACTCATTAGTAATAAAATGCAACACGGTGTTGGCTGAGAGCTAATCCTTTTATTTGGTTCTGCCATTTTTTACAGAAAAAACCCTAGAACTGCGATTAGTCACTAAAAGTTTTAGTTCACACACAACTTGATATTTCGTCTGACTTGACATCACCATTCGGCCCATTTTATAGAGAAACTAAACAGGAAGCTGACTCTTAAACAGTCAGGTGACGACGACAAATTTGGTTCATTGGTATTCAATGAATTATTTACATGACAAAACCTTACACGACACTATCCACTTATGATTCCGATACAAGAGAACCACCATCCTTCTATCTTCAACAGTTTCTGTTAAAACGTTATCCGCAGTGCGTTTAGGTCATAATGAAAACAACCCATGTCATGTCTGTCACTTATTCCCAAGATAATCGAATCCGAATGAACTTTATCTTCATCGGTTGATGTAAATCGTAATTTACAAACAATGCATTCAATGTCGTAACTGCATTTAGGAGTGGCGACCCAATTTTTTTCCCATTGCTCTCTGAAACCATTGTTTGTATGTTCTACCATCTAGTTAATGCGTCATGAAATGCGGTTGTACTGCGTATTATACAATCCCATCACAACAATTTTAGTTGAAACTTTGTGTAGGCATCCAATTGTTGCTAGGAAGTGCGTAATTGTGCGTATTTTTGCTTAGCAAAAAGATAAAGTAGGCTCTTCCCATGTACACGTTTTGTCGTAACATTTTTGGTAAGCAACAAAATTTCTAATTGAATGCCTGCGATACTTCATAACACATGTATGAAATTGAAGATTAACTATTGCCTGGAGAACTGTATCACTGGCATAACTGAATAATCTCTGAATTGGAATAACTTTTCTTTACATTTGCGATTTTTTTTGCTGAATACAACATAAAATAGATATCAATTCTAAATGCTTGGGAAAATCGACATCGATTCGATTTACGAATTTCTAATTCCGGCTTGAGTTCTGTTGAATCAGTCTCACCTCTAAGTTGAGAGCAGGCTTTATTATTATGTATGATTTTAAGGATGAATGATGGCAAAATGCAATCATAGATGTACCAGATGTATGATGTACTATGCAGCGAGCGACAGTCATGTAGGTCATGTAGTGAGAAGAAAAGACGTGTACATCAAGGTTGCCGTTTATTTGCACTATGACAATTTCATTGGTTGTCAGTGACTGAACGAGGGTTCAGCTTTTGTTGTACTGTACTTACAAGTGTTGGTGTTATTAGTAGGAATCAATTAGTGCAAATTGTACAATTGCTGTACTGTGTTCACACTTGGGTTCCAGTTATTTCTGGTACATCAGCCTATATCTACATTCTGTAGGCACATGCTACATTTACATTCAGTCAAACACAATTAAGTAAATTATTATTTGTATTCTAATTCTAAGGTATTTCTTTTCAGAAATCGAGATAATTTTACAGTGAAACAGCAAGTGCACAGATTAATCTTTATATGGTTTAAGGAAGCTCGCTTGTAAATTACATTATATGGGTGGTCCATATAAATCCTTGTTAGTAGCTTGATTTAATTTATACAGATAATGCATACTTAATTGTGTACCTAAATACTTCCTTTTTGTAAAACAATAGGTACTTTAACACTCCACGACGTAACCCTTCAAAATTCCTTTGAGCTTAGAACTAAGCTCATTCTCTATACACCAGAACAGGCATTCAATTAAAAATTTTGTGGCTTATGAAAAAGTTACGACAAAACTTATACGTGGTGAGAGCCTACTTTATCTTTTTGGTAAGCAAAAATACGCACAATTATACGCACTTCCTAGCAACAATTGAATGCCTACACAGGAGAATAGATGGATGAGAAAAGGGTGTATCGCTGCTCCGTGTTTGGGTAAGCGTGACGTGAAACAACATTTTTATACAATTGTAAATTGTAAATGAAAAGCAACTACCATAATCAATTGGGAGTTTGCAATGAAGGCATTTCGTTTGAAAAATATGAAGCCTCAGCATTCAGAGCTTGACAAATAAGTACAAATTCTTGTGGAATAAAAATGTAACTGTTCATCAGTTAAATTGTAACGTTTTCCAAGTTCACAGTGCTTTAATTGTAGGAATTAAAAATAATCAATCGTATAAATCGCCTGCCATCCTGATAAAGTACTTATAAAATGTGTTTTTGAGATCGTTTGCATTCATCTCTTCCCAGCAAGTAAACCATAGATATTTGAACTCTATGCAATACCTTACCGTAATTATTGGTTCAATTAGTTGTGTAACAAAAAGTTTGCACAGGAGTAACACAATTTGTTCAAAGTTCCTGACAAAAGTGTAGTAAAATAATATTGATGCTAGTTGTCCTCGTTCTCTGCCCGTCTACTGTACAATTAATTGTCGTTATCTCTTTGTTAACAAGCGGGAATTCATTAATTCAACTAAAAATCAATGCTATTCAAACCGTATAAGTACATAGAATGTAGGTGGTAAATATTGAATGGAAACACTCGTTATTTGTGCTCTTTCTGTCTGAACAAGGGATCTGATAAATATTTGTATTCTTCGGATGTTCTATACCTACAGTGACAGATGTCGTTGTCATATTTATTCTTAATAACGACCCTTTGTTTCCATTATGCATTTATTCAGTGAACGAATGGAGCTAGAAAGTTTGTAGATTCTAAAATTATTTGCACAGTTTATTTGTGTTAGTAACAGTCGTTTTGTAATCATTCGGTCAGGGAGTCATTAACAAGGCTTTCTGCATTGTGTGCTTAATTACGATCCGTTAGTCAAGATTGATTTATCCCATTTCAAAGAACAGACACTTAACTAATATCAAGAACATCGTTCGGGTTGCAAATTATAATGGATCTCCGAGAAAATCGTATTAATAATAAAACTAGAGAATCTACTGCCCATTCTAATGTTGACAAGCTGGAAACCTGTCTGCGAATTCGTACCTCAGGCTCTACTTAAAAACACTCGTGAACTCAGGGAGTTGTTAGTTTGAAGTTTAGTTGAAAGTTAGCTTTGTGGAATTTAAACGGACCTTTCCTGTACAAAGCGAAAGTTTAGAGATTTATTCATTTGGAAGATTAGTCGGACTTGAAGCGAAATATGAGAAAGATTATGTTGGCACATTGACATAGCTGTGTAGTGATTTTAGTCTAGTTTTTCCCCACGTGGCCGAATAGCAGCCATGAGTGTATAATTACATAATTAGCACACTAAGTACACCAACAAAATATCCGATAAAATATGTTGCATCCATTTGTATTGTATTCATTCAAGCCACTCGGAAGACAAACGGTAAAAACAAAATATCCATATCCATATCTGATCCAGTCACCCATGCGACTGGGAATACTCTTTATGGGAATATCAAATGATTATAAAAAATATAAATATACATAAATGCAAATATTAAAATCTGTGTTCATAAGAGAATTGTTAATGACTGATGTTTTCGTAATACCAAAGGGGATGATTAGATTATGAAGCAATTGCATTTACAGCTGTAGTATATTTATATTAGGTAATTTGAATACGCAAGAGATAACAAGGCTGTGGATTTAATCGTTATCTCAAAATAAACAGTTGCAGTAGCTTCTGCGTTTACTAACCAAGTAAAATAATACTTTCAAGTTTTGTGATTTTCAATAGATTGCGGTGGAAGAATTATTTACCGGTAATTCACTGCAAAAGTCTATTCAATACCGGTTACTGCTCCAGCCACTTTTCCAAATGACAATACCAATGTGATAAGATGATAAATTCCAAAGCTAAGAAGTACGAATCCCAATAAAAGCAACGACACATTTGCTCTTCGAAACAATGTGGGAAAGCAACCCTTTGATGAATAAGCAAAATATTGAAGGTTACAGATTGTTCTATTCAATATTCGATGGAATTCACCGATTTAATTAACCCACCTCAGTATTTATGTACATGGTTGCATTCGGATGGGAGGGAAGCATATTCATTCCGCAGTCGTGTCTTTTTCTCAAGTGTGTTAAGCAGCATGAACGAGGTACAGCCAGAATGAATTTCCCAAATCCAGTTGCTTGCCAATCCGAATAATTATTCACTCCACAACAATTAAACTTTAGGCATACAAAAAAAATTTCACCGAATTAAATGTGGTACTAAAGTATAGGAGGCGTGTAATAGGAGGAGCTAAATCAACGTGTACTTTGTTACACCAAGCAAGCAATGCTAAATATTATTGAATCTGTCGCTTTCATAATTAACCTTTTTTTGTAAAACATCCCAAGCTTTAGTATAGTTTATATGGACATCATATGAATCCATATTTTTCTGTAGTTCGCTTTCATAGTACGCACGATCACTTGCTTCTTGGAGGCAATAGATTGAAATGGAAATCAAGCCCACCATCAAAAACCCTTTTAGAAATATGTACTGAAGAAAGATGAAAAATGTGTTAAGGGTTGTGAAACACAGCAGCCTTAAAAGTATAAAAAGATAATGATTATCGTACCCAATACCATACACCTTTAGTCCTTTTCGATGAACTTATCCAAACGCGAATATTGTACAATTGAGTGAAAAGAGCCAATGGACAGATCAGGTAGGCAGCCGTTGGAGAAAAGATAGTAATTTCACCGAATCCTCCAAATGTGCCTCGAAATTCACTTTTGGTGAACATACTTGTAAAGAAAGTGAAGATGGTCCAAAACTAAATGTTATAGAGAACATGACATTTACACAATGATGACCAATCCGATTAATCAGTAAATATTTTTTTAAATTAATATTATCAGCTTACACCTGTTACAAAGCATTGGACGACAAACAGGTGAGCTCTTGAAATCTTCATATTATGGCAGGACTCATGCTCGCTTCACGAGTGGCTTCACGAGTGGTTTCATGCAAGTGGTCACTGACACCGTGAACTATAAAATAATTATCTGCTGGTGTTGCAAAAATGCATGGGATAACAAAATTGCTATGGAGAAGTTAGATAATTTATTCCCAGAAAATTGAAGTTTTCGTATAATGCAAGTTGTACTTATTTGAAACGAATATAAATTATTAGAATATTAAATGATTGAATGATTTTGTATGTTGTAGTAATAACGTGCATTTTATCCTACTGTTCCTATTCCTATTTAGAATATATTATTGTCATCTGTTGAGGAAATTATCTCTAAATTCTTAGGTTTACCTTTTTTTCAAGAGAGAACGATTTTATTTACATCACTGTCACACATTTGTGATTGCCTTAAAGACACAGTATACCTACAACATAATAGAGAAAAGAACTTGCTTACAAAATGAGACATTAATTACTTCAAACAATTATATAAATATATAACTTAATTTTACATGACATTATCAGTTGGAATATGAAGAAGCACTTGGTGAAATATAGTCAGAATTAAATGATGATTGATTATACTAATAATTGATCCGCGCAGGGCCGCAATAACGATTTCGTCTGATATTGATTTAGATATTTTGAAATGATCCGTGAAATTTTTCTCGAAGAATTTAGTTATTGTTCCTCTAGCTCCTACAAGTAAACCTAGGACTTCGAGGCTTTTGAGATTAAAGTTATCTAACAAGTAGGGAATAGCTGGAATGTACTTATCTTTCTTATCAGCGTCAACTTCTATTGGCTGGCTAACTGAAGAATGATAGGTGATGTTATAAAAGGTGGAGTATTTTTTTAAGCTTTCATTTCTGCATGCCAGCGATTTACATGAAACTCTTCACTACCACATTCTTATTTGATCTCAAATGCATTGTGCTTCAACGAATTCTTTTTCCTTTTAAACCCCTTCGACGTTCACACACAACATTCCTAAAGTTCCTAATGGTTTAACCAAGGGTTTAACAGTGGAACGCTTACATGCATAGTTTTGCTTTAGTACGAACAGTGTAAGAATTTGTGCATACTTTTGCGATGCAAAAAAGTCTTTCTTAGCTTTCTTAGCTTATCCATTACAACCTACCGACACAATTTCACCAAAAGGTTGCCAAAAACTTGAAAGTGTTGCTACACCCGTAAATTAACCTAAGAAAAGTACAGGTAACAGACCTAAAAATCTAATTTAAAGAATACTAAATCCGTCTATAAATTACAACTTCTTTTACGACCGAATTCTTTACAATTCTATTAACTTTGCACAATTTTGTCCAACAAGTGCGTTAGAAGCATACAATTTTCTCATTAGAGTACCATTATTACATTCTATTTATAAATTCATGATTAGTACATTTAATTTTACATATGTAATACATACGTAATAATACAATTAATAAATTTAATTAATACATTTACATTAATATGAAAAAATCAAATATTTATGTCACTTGATTTATAATGGTACAGTTTAAATTGGAAGGTTGGTGATTGGTGAGAGTTGCGATACTTTTTTGTCTTTGGGAGTGATGTTCATTTTTCCGACTTGCTACACATAAAAGTATAAGTAAAACTTTGACCGCTTCTGCGAATCAGACTCAAACACACACAAAGTAATGTAGAAGAGTTGCGAATGAGGGATGCGAAGATGTGATAGGGGTCGGAGACGCTTGCCCATCCATTACCAACACATCCTGAACAACACCTACTATAAATTATAGGACACTAGAGAACAGTGAAAAAGTGCTTCTACGTACGTACAACCGACGCATTGTTTTTTATAAACAACTTCACAGCTTTAGATCTTCCTTACATAAGTTTCTTCGTCTTTTATTTCTCGTTGCTATCTGGAAGCCACAAGATCACAAAGCCCAAACATTTCGTATTTGAGAATTTGTGACACGACATCGTCAATCTGTGCCGATACACTTAAGTTATGAAATTGAATTTCCCGAAACTTGAAAGAAGGTGCACACATAAAACTGTAACATTTAAAAAGCTTTCATCAGTAAGTCTTTCTAATTGTGAAGAAGCTTCCCGTACGTACGTATTATCTAATTCATGAGAGCAAATAAAAATGCTTAAAAGTTGATTGAAGTAGCCGGTGCTGCACGATGAATTTTGTGCCAGATAACAGAGAGACGTTTTGGAAGCTTTCTCTAACCACTCTAAGGTAAAATTGACTTTCTCTACTTTTTGCTCGTAGTCCTCTCTGGACTTCTAAAGAGTTAACTCAATTTCCGCGGCTCCAATTCAATAGAAAGCCATCCAACTATTCTAGTGGCACGGAGCCCTACAAGTTTTCATCTGCTGCACTGTACGATGCTTAACTTTTTCAAAGCCAAACGCGGACTGCCAGCCACATTCGGGTGTGCACAGCTATTTCCAATATCCAACCATAATGAATGGATGGTATAAGTAAAAAGTAGGAAAAACTACAAAGCTTCTTTTTGGGGGCACTATGTGTGCCACAGCCATATTCAGCAGACGAGTCCTATCACCACTCTTATCTCGATTCGGAGAAAGGTAGTACAGGAGAAAGATCAACCAGCAAGCTATATTTAGACTTGCGATGCAAAGTAGACACACACACACATGTGTACTAATACGTACTTACGGCAATTCAATGTATGTACTCGTCGTGGGTTGACAATATATTATTATTACATGCAACGCTCAATCTATTGTTAATTTTCGTATAATCAGCGGAGCAGCTGAATAAGTACCTCAGAAAGGAAAGAGAGCGGCAAGGCTGATAGTGACGGCGTGGCTATAGGAGTTGCAGAGAGATTGAGGAGGAAATGTGAATAGGAAAGACGGGCACAGAGAAAATTCCTTTGTCTACACGCGACAACGACTTGCACAGCACAATTCCCTCCACTCTTCACTCTCCCTAAAGAGCCTTTCTTTAAATTACAATAAGCCCTGATGTGACTTTAGGGCTCCATGTACTTCCAACATGAACAACACCCTGCGCTCTAATGTAATAATGAGATGATGTCATGCAGAAAGAAATGTGTGGCACCAGTTCACATAAATAGTGTACTACATTGAAATACATGCTACCATCACGTGCGTTTCGTGACCACCGCTCTATAAAATGACTTTTTGCCATTCAAGACCTTTTCATTATGATTTCTACGCATCGGATTAAAAACAGAAGGACTTGCATTTATTAATAACGTTTAGCGTTCCACATAGGTACTGCTGTTGAAGTGTTCATTCAATGCTAATACAATGTCGTACCACCACACCTTTGAACCTGTATATTTTAGTAATCATTTCCTTTTAAAAGGAATTCGCTAGTTGGAACGAATGACATGACATAATTGCTTTGCCGTTTTGTTTTCATGACATACCGGTTGAAATTGCCTTGACTTGGGGGAACAAAGACTACGTACGTTTCTGTGCTGTAGAATTCGATTGTGCTGCATGCACGAGTATAAGTGTACCATCTTGGAGATCAAATCAAGCTTCTACACAATTTTGCGGGTTAACCTAAATTGTATAAACACAATTTTATGCTGTATTTTTGTATGTATATAGAACATCAAATATTACTGTATGAATATGTCATCTAACCTAATCTGGAATGTTCATGTTGTGCACTTGACAGAGGACAAGTGTGTTTGTACATACATTAATACGTAATTTTTTTAAGCTAGCGTTGAATCCACGGGGAATTTTCGTTTGAACTTAGACTAATATTATGTACATAGGTAGATATTTAGAGACCAAACGCTTGAAGCTTTGCATGAAGATTTGTGAAAACCCGTCTTCAGCTAAAAGCGCCTTAGTGGTAGCGACTTAAAATATTATGTGATTGATTATACCCTGTACAAGCTGCCAAACCCTTTCACTTACTACTTACACTATTTTCACTTACTTGTTAGAGAGCACTGAATATGTACGAATAGCTTAAGCTTAAGAAGAGAGAATCCTCTCATCTCTTACCTAGCCTAATGCACAGTTAAGATAATTATATGCATCCACAACCTATTAACTTACGGTGTGTACATTGATATATCGAATTTTGAAATTGGAAAAGTGAAAGTGGAGAAAGTTTCCAAGAACTTAGCTGAAGACCTCTTACACAAAATAAAAGTTTTACGTCCCATGATGCCTAAATGGTATATCGAAAGTAGAATTTCTTGCTCTTTCAATTTCTCTTAAGGAATAATTGGTTATTACATTTTCAAATCAAACTGGGCCTCGTATGACATACAAACAGTTATATTTATCTTTTCGAAGTAAAAACAGTGTTTTCAAAATACGGCACAATACACTTAACATTTACATCCAATTTCCATTGAAATTGGTTTTTACCAACGCAGCAGAATTTTGAGCTCTGGGATGAATCTTTGGTACAAATAGAGCCTGTGTACAGATAAGACTGTGTATGTAGGTACTGTTGTCTATTGATCGAAGACTATGTCGCTATTTTAAGAACCACAATTTTACTTTGTGCAATAAAAATTGACTTCTCACTCCCACAGTTATGTGCAACTGTACCAGTCATGGGTCTTGATTAGATTTGTACGAAGCGCGATTCGCTATATAGAAAACATGGGGTCATTAAACTAGAGACGAACAAAAATATTTTATATCAATCATCAATCATCTTTGCTAACCTCCCGCAGGGAAAATCGTTTTCTCCCGAATCTTCAGGAAGTTGTCGTGTTGAATCGGAAACCATAAGACCGAATTTAGAATCTACAAAAGGCCGAAATAAATGGATGGAAGAACGGAGCCAAACAGCACAACATTAAAAAAAGTAACGACTTCACATTCTAAATTTTCAAAACAGATAGCAATTGAACATTTTTATTTTTCATGATGGCCAAAGTTAAAGTTTTGCTCGATGAGCCACATTTACGCGACACAATAGTAGACCTACTACATTCGTTGTAAGCATTTTGATTTACTTTTTCACTATGTCTGTTTAGTGTGCACCGGGAGGAAACCCTTGTGTTTATTTCCAATCTGCCGGATTGTGTTCGTTCTTTAACATTTTCTACATTAGCAATCGCGGTTTCATAAGTTATCTCAAAACCTTGTGGGGAGCATAGCCCGGCATCAAACAACTACAACTCACTTTCCACCCACTTCACACAAAGTGGAAGTTGGCCCACCCACTTTCCACCAACTTTGCACAAAGTGGAAGTTGGCCCACCCACTTTCCACCCACTCTACAGAAAGTGGAAGTTGGCCCACCCATTTACCACCAACTTGACACAAAGTGGAAGTTGGCCCACCCACTTTCCACCCACTTTGGTTTATTCAAAAGTGGTGTGGGCCAACCCACTGGCCAACTTCAACTGAAATAAGTGGGTGGGCGC
>JABASC010002456.1:0-17562 GCA_019776185.1 Plutomurus gul | reverse complement strand
CCTTTGATGTCAATATGTATGCTTGTGATCAATTTGAAATATTGAACCATGTCGGCAAAGCAAATCAAACTCAAAGTATACTTTTGAAACTTCAGTAATTATAACAAGGCAAGCTCTTTCATGTTATAGTGTATTTCGACCATAACGACCAATATAAACCATTTCGACCAAAAAACCGGTTAAAACCGGTCAAAATTTAAAGAAGCCGGTAAAAGCGAAACACTGGAAAAGGGGAGTCACAAAAGATCTGTTTAGCTGACTGCATATAATATTTTGCACAGGATTTGATTTAGTTCTAATATGCAAGAATTGTTATCCCTGCGACACCCAAATCAGATTTTCACATTTTGAAGATGTTAAGTCATATATTTATATGCAGTAATGAGTGACAGACATTGCTTGATAATACTGCAGCGTGATAACTTTGGCTGTACACTCCTCCCAAATTAGAGCGGCACTAAAATTCTCTACAACAACATTACATATATGAATGTTTTCATGCGATTAGCCCGAGGACCCCTAGTATAGACCTTTTTGACCCTTTGCACTATTGTGTCGTATAAGTACATTGCAAGTGAGCCCAATGAATGATCAACACGAATAAAAATTATATAGGTGCAACCCTTAAAAACAAATTTCACCTTGTCACAACCATCCAAAGTCTCTCAAATATATATGCTCTGCAACTAATACTTTTTGTAAAAAATATTTATGAGTCACAAATAGGTATTGTCTTCGAGTTAATGTTATTGAAACGACCTCCAGCAAATGATAGCAAAATAAAATACTGGAAATTCCTTTTATTGTTTTGATTAGCTGTAGTGCAAATTGTTATCCATGCACTTGTGTTCGCATTAAACCCTTTAAAAGCATTTTCATACATCGTAAATACACACATGAAACACTAAAGTCACCATGAAGTACTCATAATCGCATAAAAACACAAGGAGATGAAAGTGGATTATGCATGACAAGTGGGCTGGGAGCAAAACGGGAACTCAAACTCAAATTTCTCATGTTTAGGTATTGCAGTCGGTTCCAATACATAAAGATATAAACTGGGCTGTATTCAAGCTGTTCCGTTGATCGGGAGTTTCTGGTGGAGACAGTTGAAAAATAATTTATTTGCCTTTCTTGCAATATAGTAGCAAATCTTTTATGCTCCCTGTTTCAAATGATATTGAGGAATCTAAGAGATACGGTTCGTATTACAAGAGTATGAATCTCTCTTAAGCAAGCAAAGGATCATTTTAGTGCTTGATTCTGAAATGTAGGGGAAAGGGGGCATGTGAAATAATTGACAAGAGAGAAAAACAGGAAAGGACAATATTGTTAGTTTAGACAATTCAAATTGCTTGCAGTAGCATGATGTTCGAAAATAGGTAATATACAACTATCGTTGTGGTGCTTTGTTGGTCGGTTCATAGATTACTTTGGATTTTAGTACACTCATACTCAACGCTTTGGATAAATACCGTGTTTCCTAACGCGGGGGCGTATTGCGATTTTGGCATAGATTTTACCTGGCGTTTAATAGAGGTCAAACCTTTATTTCGGACCTGCGTTTAATAAAGGAAATACTATACGGTGTGTTCATCTTAAGTATTTATTTTACATATACTACTATCATAAAATATGTGTCTGCCATTTTGCCAACGCAAGGGCTACTTATAAATGGTGTCTTATTATTTCGCGAAATGCCGCAAACTACCATTTCTATATGTAATCCATATTTATAGACTTCAACTAGGGAATGCAATACCGGAAGGGTTTGCCATTACCGGTAATCAGTGGTTTGGTAATTCAGCCTTCGATAAACCGCTAATTTACCTGTAAATGTATAAATTATTATAATTACGTGATAATGATAATTTTCCAAATATTTTAATTTTGTATTATGTTCCCCAACCTCTACACAGTGTGTTGGACTAATAATACAGTTCTATAAAATAAATTAAGAATGAAAATGTTGCGTGCCTTAATGTGAATAAACCGAGCAACAATAATGGATTCACAACTTAGAGCACATGCGCAATTGTTTTGTGTGAGTCTTTAGGGTTGAATATTACTAGGCAAGAGACTCTGATTACGAAAGTTTCCCTTCCAAATGACTTTTTAAACACAATTTTAAGAAGTATCATCGAAAAAACAATTTCACTGTAACCAGTAAATAAACAATTTATCGGTAATTTATCGGTAAATGTTAAGTCAAAACCGGCAATCGGTTTGCGTTCCCTAGCTTCAGCCTTAAACGACGAGTTGTAGTTAACACCAAATACCACTACAAATAGTTTGTATTCTGTGGTGTTTCGAAAAAGACTCACAAAAACAACTAAGAATTATTTAATGATGACTTTCATGACGTGAGACGATTGAATTTGGAATTTCAATGGATACAACAAAATATTAACGCATGAATTATAATGAAAGTGACATTATGAATTATGAATGGGGCTAATAAAAATTGAAGTACACTTCCGTTAAGGCACAAAAATATTAGGTTGAGTGTCTTGAATTCTAAAATGGTGGAAAACAATTGTGAAGGGATGAGTAGTGAATAGTAAAAACGAGGACAGGTAGTAACATGGTTGAAATGAGAGCGATAAGTGTGGACGCATTTTCGGCGTGGAGGTTTACAAGGAGAGAAGGAGAGAGAAAGTGAGAGGAAGAAAGAAGAAGAAAGTGAGTGAAAAAGAGGAGAGGACAGATAGATAGTCGAAGAAGTAGCGGACGGTGAATAAGATGAAGGTGGGTTTGGGGAGCAATGGTTAGAGAGAGGGGCGGTGTAAGAGGTCCCAGGTCCTCCATATCTGTTGTGCCTGTTGTGCAGAGGAAGAATGGATATTGTTGGGATGATGGGATGGTAGAAAGTCAGTGGATCGGCTGAATGAATCAAGCGACGCAATGGATGCGAGACAAGTCGTTTTGCCATCCTCTACCATTCCCCTGAATCGCTTATTTAATCTAATATAGAGAAAATAAATCCCCATTTACGCTGACAGAGTTAGGGGTTTACGTCTAATTTGTGAGCTCAAATTGTCAGTTGGCAGGGTAGAAAAAATATCGAGAGAGTACACAATTCCGGTCTGCATACTCCACACACACACACGCTCTCACTCTCTCTCTCTCTCTCTCTCTCTCATCCATCCAGCCAACATATGTGCACATGATAACACATGTACCGTACCAAATCACCCGAAAGTAGACATCACCAACCAACTTCCCAACTATACAAATATAAACACCACCTACCTACCACCCGATGGATTTTAAATAAAAAAATAAACGGGTTCCATAGATTTCTTTCCTATGCTTTATAGCACACTCAGAACAACGTTTTCAGATACAGTACAATTCCATGTTTACATAAAATATGTCACATTACACAAAAGACGTAACGAAATCTAAAAATCCACGAACCACTCGTGAAGCTAGCCAAGACTCACAATCAGTTGTGGGTGGTAGCCAATAATAATAATAATTAATAATAATAATTTGGTATTATAGTTGACAGACTATTTTTAATAGTGGGGTCGACGTTAATATTAAAGTCACCGAGAATGGCTAAATCAGCGTTAAAGGATCGAAGGTGAGTTAAAACATTTTTAAGAGAGATGTACTCATCATTCGTTTTTCAGCAGTGTTATACATGGACAGTGTTGCGAATTCCTGTTTTTTTAATTAAAACGGACACGAATTCAAATTCGGGTGCAATTTGAGTTCGTTAGGAATTTTGATTTGGAGGTATTCACATGAATGATGAATATAAAATGGCTATGCCACCTCCGTCTCGTTTTCTGTCTACTCTTATAAATTGTAAATATCAATGTGAAACATAGAGGGGACGTCCCTGTCAGGATTTAACCTAGATTCAGCGCAACCGAAAACAAGAAGTTTTTTCTCAAATGAGAGAAACTTGTGATATCTGTATACCTGGTTTTTAGACCGTTCACGTTTTAGTGTACGTAAAAGAGTCCCTTTGCAAATAACGATTTGTATTAATGTGTTAGGTCCTGACAACTAGTTAATTGATAAGTTATTATTATTAAATTAATTGAAAAGCAAAACCATTTGATCTGCACCCAGGAAAATGCACATGTTCTTAACATATGCGGGGCCAGTCAACATTTGCCAATCTGCAGTGGAATAACTATTTTCACCTAAAATGAAAGTGATAAGCACATTTCACACTCATAACAACACCAATGTTTTTACATTATTTTGATTTTGCAGTTACATTTTGTTGTATGGGTATATTCCAGCCAGAGTCAGTA
The DNA here is from genome assembly GCA_019776185.1 of Plutomurus gul. Taxonomy (NCBI): domain Eukaryota; kingdom Metazoa; phylum Arthropoda; class Collembola; order Entomobryomorpha; family Tomoceridae; genus Plutomurus; species Plutomurus gul. The sequence continues at coordinate 13,288 of JABASC010002456.1, read as the reverse complement.
TTGTGAGTGTACTGATAGTGTAGGTATTTGAACTGTAAGTAGTATGTCGTATGTACTGTTGTGTATTGAGAAGTGAGTCACCCCATGCACTGCGGTAGGAAAAGAAGTAGTCAAGTGCTTTTTATGTGGGGAGGGCTATGGAAAGTCTAAGTGGACTTTACCTTGAAGAACGTGATAGACACGTGAAGTCCGAACCGATAGTAAAGTTGAGGGTAAAAGTAGTGGGACGTAAAGTAGTGTTACGTCCTCCAAGAGGATTGAATAGCCGGAGTAGATATTACAAGAGGAAATGGGATGGCAAGCAGAGAGGATGAACTCATGGTCTACTCTGTAGACAGCACTAAACCAGAAATTGACCCTTACACTAAATTGCCAGAGAAATTGACTTTTCTCCGTAGCTCATCTTGTCCTTTTCCTTTCTTTTTCCTTATACGTAGACATTCACAATTCAATCCAATGTGTGCTCTCTCTTTCTCTTAGCCATACAGTGCTCGTAGAACTGTTTCTTCTTCTCATCTTTTACTCCTCTTTTATTTCTATTCCCATTTCCATTTAGTGTCTCAGCAGCTTTAATTTTACGCCCAAACTGCTTTATTTCATTAGACAGAGAAAATGAGACAATAATTAAATACTTTGCTGACTAGGGTACTTTTCTGCTACTTTTGTGTTTGTAGCCCTCTGCATGTAAGTAGATATTAGTGACTCTGTGTCTGTGTTCTTTTAATGGTGCACAAGTTTGTAGTAATACTCCCATGATTATCAAATGAGAATGGATATGAATACAGCATCCTCATTCATTTTAGTATGAATTGTTACAAGTAGAATAGAATAGTAACCACTTTGACAAAATATTTACCTAAAATAAGGTAAAATACACTCCACTATCACTATACTATATAAACATAGTAGGTATAATGTTTTGGTGAAATAAGGGAGCTGCACGCAACTGCAATGACGAAACCAAACAAATAAAGAAACGGCAAGGAGCTGATGGAGGATGTGAAAGACTTGGTTGCCTTGTCTAAAGTAAGCAGAGTGAATCCGACGAGTTGAAATCTCATGGGGTATAAACACATCTCCCTCGAATCCCTGCCAATACCTTGGGAAAACAAAGGAAAGTGAAACCGAAAGAGAGACGCACGGAAAATTATGATGACTTCCTGAAGCTTCTTGCCACCACAGTCAGGCATACCGACTACACTCGTCAGTGCACACTCGTCTAAATAATAGTAAATACAAATACATCGCGCATCGCTACAACAACGCAAAGAAGAATCACGAAAGCTTTCTCTTATCCATTCACAACCAACCAATTTCCATGCATTCCTCTCTTTGAGATCATGGTATCCTCCTAACTCTCCATATAATCCGTACTGTCTTGACATTTGAAGTTGTCCTTATTTATATATTGTCGTGAAAGAGGGGAAGTGGAGTTTGGATGCAGCATAGCAATCGCAAATCAACTACTACTGTAATGTACAATGGAGGGGGAAGAAAACTAAACTATTGTCAGGTTGACGTTACACATATAGAACTTTTGAAGACGAAAACGTTTTTTGTATCATACCGTGCCCATCCTACATTTTGTTTGAATTGTTCTAATTGTTTGTCCGATATTTAGGAACTTATCCTTGTTGGACTTTGGACTTTTCTGTAATTTTATCGAATAAATCTATTTATGACAAATGACAGTTATTAATTATCGGTAAAACACTGGAAAGTTATTATAATGCATTCGTCTTTGCACATACGTAACGATTAAATTCCGTAATATTTTCGTCTACTAAGCAACATTTTGTAGAAAAAGATTTTTTTTTAATTGTGGACAACAGGAAAATTTTAAAAACTCTTTCTATGAAAATTCGCGCACGCAGACGACAATATTTAGCAATTCTTTAGTAGAATGAGTTGTGTAATTCACATTATTATAATCATGCGTGAGAGAGCGAGATAATGGCGACTAATTAGTAATGACTTGCTTGATTTTCCACAAAAATATTTCAATTAATGTTTTGTTTAACATTGTGTTTAACCTCTTGTCTGCCGATTCTAGCTTAGGATATCTGCCTTATTCACCACTCTACCGAACCTCAAAATAAACATTCTGGGGACTGGTTGGGTTGTCAAGTTCGGGAATCATCTCTTCACCAATTTCTCGAGGTTTCGTAGAAAACCGAGAAGTGTTCTCTTCCTGCTTGCTCAAGTCCCTATGTAGGGATGCCTTGATTTGGCCCAGGAGCCAGCAGCCAGTCCGTGGCTTGAAAGTTTGTCTCGGCCGCTGGGAAGAATCTTGGGAATGTTGGTAGCCTGTGAGACGGCGGATGGAGGAAAAAACTCTTCTTCGGGAGGTTTGCTTGAGGTTCCGATATCGCTTTAGAACAATTTAAAAAAATTATAAATTGTTATGTACATATTAGCATTTCGATATAATACTATATAAGGTAATTGTTAAATTGTGATAAAAACTAAACGTTAATTTAAGATGTCATTTTACAATTTTATTTGCCCATTTTTAAATTTGGATTTAAAAAAATTTTGGTTTGGGTGTTCACTCTTCGTGTTTCTATCACTGATTCCTTACTTCCCTCCACATTATGCTGCACAGTGAATTATAATGCTAATAATAATATAAAAAGTTACTTGTTTTAGTGTCGTTTTATTGTCGTTTTCTTCTTCGCGTTTCACCCTTCCTTGTTAAAGCTGTTTTAGTGCGCACATCAAGTGTCATAAGCTGTAAATAGTGCTCATTCTCTGTTGTTCGGGTCCGTGCCCTTTCACATGCATTCTTGCACATCTCCATTCAACTGTTTGTTGTTTATATGTAGATCTTATTATTACAATCCTCTTCAGGAAGACAACAAAGTAGAAGAGGGTGAGAGAGAGGAGTTAGACAGAGAGAGAGAGTGAGAGATAGAGAGAGTGAGAGAAGAGGAGCAAAGTGGAGTAAAGTCTATGTAAAAGAGAAAGAGAGAAGGCGAGGGTCGTTCCTATTTTACAAAAGTGCTTTCCTTTATACCAAGGCACAAAAGGAATCTAATCGCATAAAAAAGGAAAAGGGATCACAAATACAAATGGGAAATGAATACCTATGCAAAATGACGGTTCTTTTGCATATATAACCAAGACTTCACTTATGGCATACATATGAACTGATATTATTATCTCCTGCGTCGTTCTGCACTCACTCGCACTCACCGAAATTCATCCTCATTTCAATCTCTTATTTACACTTGGAACCTTTAATGGAATTCGATAAGAGGGTCTTGAGCCGCTGTAGTAATGCACTGCGGAAAATCAAAACGTTTGAAGGGAGTAAGTTTTCTTGAAAATAAATATACGAAAAAAACGCTCTGGGTATTATGTGTAAACAGAGATATTTGCTTGGTTGCTTTGCACGTGAACGCCTATGGCTCAATTAGACAGCATTTTTTAGAAAGTAGGTGCTACATGAATTATTTTTCCACAGTGAAGTCAGCCGCCCGTCCATCAGCATCATTTCTGCTCGAGCAAAAGTGTGACGTATGGGCCCTTGGGAAAATATTCGAAATAACTCTGCATGACTTTTATACTGAAGACGGACAATGTATCTGCTCACTCATGATAATCAAAAACTAGAGTCTATTTGTCAGTTGAAATGGTTGAGCTATGAGTGCTGGTAGTTAGTCATAGCGTGAGCACAGTTAAATATTCAACTGCATTCTGCAGGTAAATATTATTTCTTAATAAAAGGCCCAGGGAACAAGGCCTACGTGTGTGGCAGGGAACATTTAGAAAGCAGAAGAGCAAATGATCTTCAGACAAGACAGAGACGCCACATATTTGGAAATCGCTCCAACTGCTCTAATAACAGACAATGGAATAATTCGAAGCAAATATTGTTGAACTTGAGTTGACTTGAGCGGAGTTATTATTTACGCTTCTGGAATCACTAGTGAACATTTGTTTGCTCTCTTCAGGAGACTATAAATTATAGTACAACGGAGCTCATCATAAATCCCATAAATCTTGGTTGCGGATAAAAATACAATCGGAGCTGACTGGTTTGTTGTTGGCCGGAATAAAACGGTTACGGCCTCTTCGCTGAGAATATAGTGAGGTGGCATCGCCTCCTGAAGACCACTTCATTTGCTAGTGGGCAATAAATTTTTGCAGCTTATAAAAATTCAATGACTTGTACTTATGCACCAAGTTTTATCTGCCGCTTTTGGTCTATTTCTCATCTCCTTTCATCCTATCAAACATACAACACACCGTATAGCATCCTAACAGCATTCCACTATATTCTCTAACCCCATCAACATAGGTATTCGCTCTGCAACTCGCTTAGCTCCAATGCTCCTTATACATGTGCATACTTAGTGGCTCCTACACCCACTGCCCATGCACTCCAATTCATTTCTCATCTAAAATAGCTGATTTCAGCTCTGCTTACATATATTACCGCCTCAAGTCGTCGCTCAACCCATATATTAGAAGACAAACAAATAAAATTTCTTCCTCATCTTGTCTTTTGTATTGTATGTATGTATTTGTATGAGAACGGGAACGCTTTATACCGTTGAAACCCATGAAAGTAGGTAATACTCAACATGCGCCGCTTCCTATATTGTTCCCCATTGCGTAATTCACAATCAAATACATAATCAATATATTTGATCAGTTGATCACCTATCATTTTATAAACTATTAGGGGAATACTTTCTAGTACAAGTGAAGTTGGCAGGGATTTTTTAAATATGGTATGTGATATGGAACAGACTGCCTAGAAGCTGGAAATTTTAGGAGCTACTATCTGTAAGAGATCAATATGGTAAAAGTCCATCTTTTTGCAAAAAGAAATGCTGATTATGTTTAGACTAGAATATTACCGAAAATGTATAATCCGTGCTGTAAGTTCTATATACATTCCTGTGTTCTTTTGTTTATTTTGTTTGTAGGGTCTCCACGTGGAAATCAACGTTTACTGTAATACAGTCGGGGTCAGACGCACAAATAAAAATGAATGCAATTCAATTGACATGCCATCTGGATTTTTATGATTTCCTTGCTTTGAAGTAAAAAAAGTTTCAAGTGTTTTCATTCTCGCATACTGTTTATAAATTTTGGAAAATTCAAAATCCATCTCAAATTACCAAAAGTTCTTCAAAAGAGCTAAGGTACGTGTCAACTCTGTGGACACTTAAACCACCTGTAATGTGACCTGGCTGGAAATTTTTCACTTCCCACAATAGGTCTATCGGTATGGATAATACAGTTTTTAAAGCTGACTACCACATCAAATTGGCAACAATCTTGGAATAACGGGGGAGAATCCGGAAATGAGAATGGTTGAGGGTTGATCTATGACTCTAGTTGAGTTGACACCGTGTCACACATTCAACATGAAGCCATGCAAGTTTTATGCCTAATTGTCATTACAACGTGTCAAGTCATTCAAAGGTAGAACTTATAAATAAATTTAATAATTTATTTATTGCTAAGACTTTTAACCTTGTTCTCCCAGTTAATATTTAATCATGGCAGGTGCATTGAATATTCTACCCCGCACTATACTGTTTCACTCTTTCCTTCTCTCTAGTCTCCACCTACTCAAACACTGCTATGTAGGTCGTGGGTGAGCAGTAACTACTTTCTGTACTTACCAACACGGTACGAGCGAAGGGCAAGGCCGATTGCACAAATAGTTGAAAATAAGTTCAGTTGACCGTGTGACAAAAGATTATATGTACAAACATCACTTCATCCCTACTTTACAAATTTTTTATCATTCTTCCGCGTACTACGTTCACACAATGTACACTCGGACTGTAATGATAACCAATGATAATGTGTTCACACAATTTTCTTTGACAAGCAGGCTATTATTATCGGTATATGTGGTTACGCGTACATTTTGTACAGGTGTGCATGTTGCGTGAATATCGCTTCTTGTTGTATTCAGTTAATACAAAATATATCCACCGACTGTAATGTAATGCATTGGATTCAAAATTGCTCAATGGTTGTACCTGTGTTTGTACTGTCTCACAAATATCTAATACAGTTTAATTATTGGAGCACAGGAAACAAAACTTGCCACTAGTTTACTGCATGGATATATATATGTGAAATAAAGTGTGTGTACAATCAAAGAATAGGATATTGTAGGCATAGCATGGAATGTTATGTAGTAATGTAGAATAGATGTATAGCAAATAGAAAAGAGCACATTTAGCAATAAATAAAAAAGGGGCCGTCACATAAACAACCCATAAGGACAAGAATGAGAAACTTTATCAAGATTTTCGGTCGTTCTACTGCATTTCTGTCTGTATTGGCAACAGAAAGTCGAGTCCAAAGAGTACATAAAACACGGAGTGAAAATGATGTCGCAATAAAATCCGGATGATTGATTAATGAAGGAAAATAGAATTTAATAATCAAATCAAATAAAAAGATTGAGAGAGCGTCAACAAGGGAAACGTTAGTTGTCAATGTCAGCCCGCGAGATCATGTGCTGCATGGATTGTGTACATTCAGGACTTACTACGTCTAAATCATATGGGTGTCGCAATGATGTAAATACTTGGTGTGGTCGCTTCGTCGTGTAATTCGAATGGATTTCTGCATACGTCAACGTTACACCATGTAATCTGATAAATATTCCTGTCTCCTCGCCGTCTTTTCTATGTGAACGAGTGCCACTGGCACAATACAATAGGGATTCTTGTTAGCCATTTATTGTCACTATGTACACAAACACGTAAGCTCACAGTTGGACAGTGGCAATGCCTTATGAAAAACGGTGGACGTGTGCTGCGTGACACCTTATTGACCCTGACCGGAACAGAGCGAACCGAGAGCACGTGCCATGACACGCGGACAACCCGCCGTCGCTAGAACGTCTCCACCCTTCATTCTAGTACTACTTTGCTGATGTTGATTAGGAAGGTTGGGTGCACCATTATGCTTTACCCCCATCCTTTCATTTGCATCGGTGTGTAAGTCAGTACATTCGTAGAACAGCGACAAATCTATTAATTCGCTTCCAGCTATCTTTGTCTGTAAAAACTGTGATCCACTATCCACCTACCTCCATTAATGGCTTATACATTCATCTCTTCATTAAAACCACGAAAATGAATTAAAGGAACTAGCGAGGTATACACAGGAGATTTTTTTGACAGATTATGCCATAAATTTACAAAGTAATTCGAGCAACCACCATCAATGCAGACGACATGTCATGAGACTGTCCCCTCCAATAAAAGTTCGCTTTCTCATGCGTTTCTGTAGTCTACTATTTCCTTCCTTAGGATTTTTACACGCTATTCTTCCTGAGTAAATGGAATACAGTGATAGTTCTTTTGCAATAATTGTACACAGGGACACATTTGAGGGATATTCGCTGATAGCAGTGCATGTATACAAAAGTGTCGAAGGTAAGTCTCTTTTTAGTCTTGCATTTGTCAACAGAGAAAACAGTTTTTCACGTCATTAAGTAACTTATCTGTACTCGTTGATAGCATTTGAATGTAATTTTGCGATTATTTACCACAGTGTTACAGTTTCTCAGAATTTCCCATACTTGTCTACCAAAAACTAAAATGGTTTCGACAAAGAGAATAAGGGAGCAAGTAAACAAGCGAACATACAGGTTTGGCCTACCAAATAATTGGACAGAAAATGTAGAATCTAATTATAATTACAAGCAATATAAAAACATTACATCAAAACAAGGCAATACAAGCAGTTGGCAAAGCCTAGAGAATAGAATAGAATAACTTAGGATTGATTTGGTGACGCGTAATGCAATAAAAGGACATTGATCACTGGTAGGACTACCATTTCGCTTATCAATTATTTTAGCCCAATTGTGCATTTCAACCATACTTATTGCCAGAGCGAGTGTATTATAAACATCCACTTAAAATTTGTACACACAGACAAACAGTCTATAAAAAGAAGCGGATGAATGAATCCGCATTGAAGCTGAAACAGGCTGTTAGTAGTCGAATGAAATCGGCAGGATTTCATGCTCAATTTTAACCCCTTCTCGGAACGAATCCCATTATCTACTGTCCACAGTCCACGCAGGAACATGATGTAAAATGTTCGCCACCTAACACTTTTTCAACATCACATGCTTTAACATTTCTATCCTTACATTCACCCGTTTAACCTTGCTTCAATGTACCTAACTGTATTTGTTTTCAGACTCTAACCCAAACTCACTTTCAAACTGTACACAACTAATATGTGGATTGTGGACGGTCTACGGTTGAAGAATTCCTGTCCGGCTACATCGTCGTAAAAATCGTTAATTGGATACAGAAAACTGTTTTTGTTTGGTTTCGTTGTGTTTTTGGCCGTAAGGCGGCCAGTGTCATTCATGGTCACAACTGCGCATTAAAAAAATTACCATTAGATACAATACTCTCTTCTTGTTCGTTTATTCGTTTAGTATGATACAGTTTTACGGATTAAATGACGATCAGAATTACAAAGCACCAGACCTCCCATAAGACAAGACACACACATTACATCTATAAGAACGTTTCTAAAACGCCGTCTAATATTATGACCAGAGAAGGTTGCACCGAATGGGTTTTTGGGTTTGGGTTTTTCATGGGTTTTTGACCATAAAAAGCAAACTCGATTTTTTTCTAAAACTGAAAACGTTAATTTGTGGGTATTATTTATGGAAATTTTGAGTTTAGATCTTAATTAGATCCAAAAACCCATGTGTAGGGGTTTTTCCGTTCCCTGGTCCATACGAACTACCTAGCAGACCACGGCAGTGACAAGCTTCCCATATAGAGCGTATTATACATGATATAAGCGATGAGTACATCTCATTTTAAATGGAAAATAAGCATTGGAAGTGGGCGACTGTGTGCTGCACGTATCGTGTGTACAGTGCAGCGTAGTTCAAATAGCACTTGCATGTGTGTGCAAATGTCATGAATCAAATGAGTAGAGAAAACAAAGGATCATCCCCCACTCAATATATACTCAATCCCATCCAATCCCATAAGATAACATATGGACTCCCATTCATGTCAAATATCGCACATGCTTTCTTTTAAACACCATATATCAATATACCACTCTCTTAATTATCAGCGTGCATACAAAACCTTGTACATAGATAGTAGTAGCTAGGTAGTAACAACATTGTGCAGTCACCTTCCTTGCTTACCTTTACTCAAATGTAATTCATTTACGAAAAGTCAATAAAATTCATTTGGCTCTTTTGCTTAATTAATAAGCAGTAAAGAAGTTGCGTGAGTGTAAATCCATGCTTCTAAAATACAACAGCAAACAGTGACTACGGAACTTTATACCCATAGTTTTAGTACACATTTATATCAGTAACATAGGAAGCTATTTACTACTTTCTCTCTTCTCTCTCACTCTACTATTTTATTTATGTACATATTCTCATTTTGCCGTATACCGTTCCCTACTTTTCATTTGTATAGAGTAAGTATTTGTAATTGACTTGCGGAAGACTGAATGTTTTAAAAATGGAATATGCATAAATACATTAGTTAAATAGGCCATCGTTCACGAAGATGGACTGTCTAATGTAACACTGATTAGAAACAGAAAATTACCAAGGCAGTAAAGTAAGCCCTAAGTAGCTGTGCACGCAATGCAACAGATTGGGAAGTATGGACTGATCATAAAAGAAGTTGGTGAGTCGCTCAGTGTAGCAAAGGCGGCTAGCAGAGAAAAGAAGTCATAACGGAATAGGATACGAGATGAGATGGGGAAGAATCAAAAACTACTACATAAGGGCTGGTTACGGTAGCATAGAGCCAGAAAATGGCAGTGTCCTCTCTCAGCGGAGGAAATGGGAAATCGGATGATGATGATCAGAGCACAAAATGAATTTTAGCTGCTTCAGTCATAAACGGAGAGTAAATCCTCTTACTACTAATTGATTTGGAATTAATGCACACAATGATTTCCGTTAACTGTCTGTCTACAACACATAACAGAAAGATTTTCTCTCCACTCTGCCCTTGCTTACTTTTGTCTGTATGTCTGACTGACATGACGTTAGCAAGACCCTTTCAAAGTTCATGTCCAACTTTGAATCGGAACTCTCTATCTCTCATCACTCCCCCAATTCATTCCACTCCATTTACAACATCGCCTACCTATATCGGTATACTTTGTTCATAGCTCAGCGTGTTACCAATGCCAGCATGTTAATACATGGCTTAGTGGCAGATCGTCTGCAAACACACACATACATATATATACAGCTCAGATGAGCAATAGCTATTTACAGAATACGTGTAAACTAAATAGATACATATGATACTATGTACATGCACGTAGCTCTGATGCAGTAGTCTCCTGATTACCCCAATTTCTTCTTTTTGTGTTCCTACGATTTCTACTTTCGACCTTCACCATCTGCTCGCGGTTTCACGTTCTTGTCCTCATCTCATAAATCAAGACTGACTTTGTTCACCACAGTGTAAAAACTTCAGCCATGTAAACATGGACCGAACATGGAACACCTGTCACTAGATTTATGTCTTTTAACGTTTTAGCACAATAAGTATTGTAAATATTTTCTTGCCAATTGGCCCTTGCCGTCAAAATGAAAGCAGAGCATCTTCTTCAAAGATTGCATTGTTATAATGTTTGTATTGCCCTTAATAATTAGGGTTATACCTTACTTCCTGGTTTAGTAATTGTGTATTATCCGTTAAGTAGAGCACTTGTGACAATAGGGAGCATTATGACTCGTCGCAATACGTTTTGTTCTTTTGTATTTACTATTACTGTACTGAATATGTTTTCATGTAAATTTGGTATACAAGCCTGATTTCTTTTACTTCGGGCTTATTTTTAACAATTAAAATTAATCCAGTCACATTCCCAAGTAAGCCGAAGCAGCACAATCACTACAACTAAATATAAGCCAAAATCATTTATTTGACAATATATTTGCTAATGCAGTTTCACTAATGATTGAACTTTCGTAAAATTCGGAATCTTAACACACAACCCCAGAAAACGTTTAGTGGGACTGAGTCTTGAAAGTATTTATAAAGTTGTTTTAGTTATGGTAAAAGAGATAGAAGGCTTGAAATTAATTAACCTGGGGAAAGCAGTGCAAATGAGAAGTACGGTTACATAAGGAACAGGTGCGTCAAAAGCTTTTCGATATTATAATATATCAAACTATATACTAGGTTAATATTGTAAAGGACGTAGAATACGACTGATGTGTTTGCACAACAATTTGAACTGTTAATAAAAGCATGACATGTAGGTAGTAAAGGTCCTTTCTGATGTAAGCAGGTAGCTCATAATGCTACATATGTATTTTGGTTGCCGTATAAATGTAAAGGATAGCGGATAGTGGCTATTATCAGGGACCCTACAATTACCTCTTATTTCATGCTTGGAATACGGGAAAGAGGAAAAACCATGGGATGCTGAGCACTAAGCTATTTAAATAGCGGATGATCTCCCTAAATCCTCTCTAATTCCATTCCTAATATGATAATGATTATGAGGATGGTAATCATGAGAATGCCTGCACAATACAATACATCGTTACTTGCGCAAACACATATGTCCACGAAACTGTCCATTTCAAGCTTCATAGAAAAATTGTTAGATGCCTACAGAGAAGCATTCACACGCTTTGTATGTAACAACCGCCCCACAGAGGAGAGCGAGGAAGTAAATGTAAAACAAATACAGTGTCTCATCTCTGTTCCATCCGGGAAATTCTGTCTGTTTTCCCGTGGATTAGATGGGCAGAGTTTCATCCTATTGCATGCAAAATAGTCGGTGGCATGATGTAAGCATTCGGAACACCTGCTGGTTAATACTTGTTTTCCTATTGACAATACACACATTGCCAGTGGGGTATTTATCCATTGGTTCAATCATTAAACCTTTTTCATGTTTTCGAACCTTCGAGTGCACTGGATTCGGATTTATATACACGAACAATAAAAAGGGACCTAAACGATTCCTTCAATAGTGCCTATGGTTGCAGGTGCTTTGAATTGAAAAAAAAACATTGCCAAATCGTTCTATGTTCGTATAAAACTTTATCATTACGCAATTTTATACTACCAAATATGACAAGAGAATACAAAATTTTAGTGCAAAAGAACCGCTATTTCAAAATTAGTACTCGACGATTTAGCAAAATATATATAATTTCTAACTACAAGCATCCGGTTGTTTACCAATTGCCAGCCAGGCGGACAGGTTGCCGTTCAGATTGTCCGTGGGTACATTTTTATTAGTTATATTAAAGTCATTTAACCATGTGCATTTAGACTGTACAGGTCAGATGTCAATTAAAATTGGTTAAATTAAACTCTATCAAGTATTAAATGAAATGTATGTGCAAATTTATTAGTATTTTTATGTTCTTTTGTCTGTCCTTTGGAGCCGCAAGCGCAAACGCACAATTATTTGTACGTGCTCTCGGCGTAATTTAATGAGAATTGACCTTTATCAATGTAAAGAATATAAATTGCGCTCAATAAATTCATATGATTTGATTTTAAAAATTGCTTTGCTCTTGGTTGAAAATATGAATTGTTGGTTTTAAATACATACCTTTAAGGATATCATCCCCAAATAGACAAAATCACTCTGTAAGAAAATCCAACGCTCCTTGTTTACGATAGTTGTTCAATAATGTTTGAATTTTTATTGACTTGTTTGGAAATGAATGGTATTAACAGAATATAACAGAGCGTTCTTTATTGTATTAAGCTTATTTATTGGTGTAATTTTCTTGACGGCCGGACTTTATTTTTATTTAAATGACTTATTTCACACGATGTATTCCTGAAAGGCAGGATTTATGTAAACACACTTGCATATCAATGACACAACTTTTTTTAAACGTACTACCTTTGTGTGTACCACTTTATTCATATTATATTGAACTTGTTAGATATTGTAGGTTGAGCTTCCCCTGTTCCTCGTTACCAAAGCATAATTTAGTAATATTCTACCTCTGTTCCACAACACACGTTTTATCTATTCTCTGTGCGAAATTCACTTTCCCCTATAATATGTGAATCATTCAAAATTTGATTGTCTCGGGTTATACTAATATCTACTTTGTATGAATCCTTTGTCGTTTAGTAGTATCCAGATCCTATCCTTCTTCTTGTAAAGTAAGGGAACGTCCATAAACTACGTAGACAAAAAATTGATGTTTTTGCCCCCCCCCCCCTGGTGTAGACAAGTGTAATCATTGAGTGACCCCCCACCAGTCCACATAGACAAACCAAAATTTTACCAT
>JABASC010002455.1:0-17564 GCA_019776185.1 Plutomurus gul | reverse complement strand
ATGTTTAAAAACATTTGATCAGACTATAATGATCACACCCGAAACCATGTTTTCTGCATTTGGTTGTATAATTCTGCCTTCATTCCAAATTCAATTGGAATATTTTAAATTTTGCAAGACGTAAGTAACTAAAAACATACTTGTTGATGATGTAACCGCTTACTGCGGAGTTCGGTTCATTCGGAATAAAACCAGTCACGGGCTGTATTTTCCTATACAAATCCTTACTTGTTAATTCGGATTCGAACAATTCAATTGTTGATCCCTGATGAATACAAAAAAAGCTCAACTCATTTCTCTGATAAAATTTTTATATTTGTGTTTGTACGCAAAACTATTTTGTTCAACCTTTTCAAATAGAATATCCTCGTACTCTTCTTGGAACAAACATATAATTTTTTCAGGGGAATCGAATGCAGGTAGTTTAACTAATAGTACTGTTTGGCATGCCCTTTTATCTTCAAGGTGTTCCAGCTGAATCGATGATTTTTTTGGAAGAAACTCGTAGGGACTGGCAACAGCGGTACTAATACGCTGATATTGAAATCGTTGAGAGCGATGTCGTTCGTTCTTAAGGTCCACGTCGAATTGCTCCAGTATTACATTTGGAATATCAGTGATGCTCGGTGGGTAGATTTGTGAAGATAGATCTAAGCAGACTATGAAAATTAATATCCGTGGGAAGCTGCAAAATATCATCTCTGCTGCACAAAGGGTACTTTGAATGATTCCAACGATATTGTTGTGAGTAAATAAAAGTAAATACGCGTATTTATTACTATTACATTGTGGTTGTGTTTACACTGAAAAGTATAATAATTATTATTGCATTGTTAAGAAATAAGCGTATGAGATCTGTGAAATCGTTTCTGAGGGCTCGCAAAGGTCGTGTCACGAAACTATAGGTCGGTCCAAGGGGTTTCCTTGGATATGTGCTTTTATTAATAAGCTGGACTCAAATTAAAATATTTTTAATAAATTGTGAAAATCTATAACGAACTTTTTGTCCCATGAACACAATCAAGGGAGGAAGATCCAGCTAAGGGATTTTTGGTGTTCAACCCCCCGCCCTAGAAATTTGGCTAAGCCAAAAACAAAACCACGGTATTTGTAAAATACAGACTGCCTAAACGACCCCATAGTCACAGTAATTTCATAAACATCCCCAAGCCATTCTGCATCTCTTTAAACGAACTACGGAATCCGTTAACTTGGGTTTGCTTCTATTTAGACATCTGAGTGTTGAGTATAATCTGCGTATGCATCTTTTAAAGCGAACAAGAATAAATATATTGAACATCACAAAATAATCGAATAATAACATGATTGAGTGCAAATAATATCATGATAATAATATCTGATGATTCATCAGATGTATAAATATGTAGTTTATTTAAAATCCGAACGCAGGGCTAAAATGATTTTAGTTACAGGATTTGTAAAAAACCCGATCTGCATGAATCTTAAAATAGATCTCTATTACGAGGAAACATTTGAACAAGTATTAAGCATTCTTCATGTAAAACGTGTACTAAAATTTCCATATGAAACTAAATGGTTTCAGTCGTCTAATGTGCTCCGAGGTTGCAAATGCAAATTAATCAGGTATATACGGTTCAGACGAAAGCACTATAACCTATTGTACAAGGTAAGTCATAAAATGCCTATAATTTGCTGTGTTAATCAAACTATTATACAAGGCTGACTGACACATGAACATCTCTATAATCTGTTAAAATTTTCACATTGATTTCGTGTAGAATTTAAAAAAACTCGTGTATCGGTATTGTGAGAAAAAAGACATACGGTCCTTTACAAACAGTGAGAAAAATAGTGATAAGAATTATTATTGCTACTTATCATTTTTAACATTCTCTCACTACTTATATATCCATCATATTCGCCAAATTCTGCATATTTAGCAAAGCCCTCTGCAAAAAAAATTGCACGTGAAAGAATATTTGTCTACGGTTAATTTTTAAAGTTGCATATATAAACATAAAGGATAAAGGTACTTAAATAGGCATAACGAGAAAATAAATCCGCAGAGATGGAAGAAATAAAGAAAAATTTGCATTATGTGTGCGAAAACACAGTGGGTCTTCCAGTTCTTCTCAATCATTTACAACAACACGGAGTGATCACTGCATACGACTGTCAACTGATTGTAAGAGTTTAAAAGTTCATTATTTTCGAGATTCAACTTTTCTTCATTTCTCACACTCATCCTCTTTCTTCCACTCCCGGGCATAATTGGAAATATTAGAAATTTAAAGAGGTTCTCAAATTAGGAACCTCGGAATCAAATTCTAGGATTTCTTATTAAAGTAAATCTTCAGTTTAACGATTTATTTTTTTCATAGTAAATTTTAAATGTAAATTCTTCTGGTGTTTGTAAAATTCAAATAAATTGTGTGAATAAACTAAAATATTTTAGAACTTAAAATGAAACAGTTTTTCAGGTTTCTTCGATCTTTCCAATAAAATATTCCTGTGCACATCGCATTTTAATTAGTTTTTATGGATATTCAAGTAATTCTAAATTTTCAAATAGGAATCAAAGGCAACTTCATACGAAAAAAATCGTGAATTGTACGGCATTGTAAATGCAAAAGGGAACGACGCATTTCCAAAACTTACGGATTCATTGAAACAAAGTGGAAATAAAGTCATTGCTGAGAAATTATTATTAAACTGTGATGCTGCTCATATCAATAATAATGGTATAATCATCAAGAGACTTATTTTTCTCTTTTTCTTTTTGACTTTACTTCCTCTGCTAATTTCCAATAGAAAACCGATTGAGAGCACCCCAATAAATACGCCACCAGTGTCATCTACTAATGAGAATATATGGTTTGAGGTCGGAAGACCAACAAAATATTATTCAGGACGAGAATCAGAAATTGAAAAACTACGTGACCTTGAAAAAACCAATGAATTAGTTTTCGTAGGAATCACTGGATTGGGGGGGATTGGCAAAAGTGAATTAGCAAAAAACTATGCGAAAGATTTCTACATGGAGGGCAAAGGTCATGTGCTGTGGATTAACGCAGAGAAGACCACATCAGTATTTCATTCGTTTCAACGGCTTTCTAAAATACTTGAACTTTCTTTGATCGATGATGATGGAAATTTGAAATCTGAAGAAATTGTTACCACAACCGCCTACAAAACTCTCTCCAGTATGGAAACACGATCTTTGTTTATTTTCGACAACTTGGAAAATTATGACCAACATTTTTTACTGTCAATTGCCAGAGTGTGGAACAATCTTCCACCGACCATAAACCGACCTTTTATTTTAATGACCTCACGTTCCACTGTTTTCAGAGCAACCTTGGGTGATTTGTCAAAACATATCGAATTGGGTGTGCTGACAAATGAAGCGGCCTATAAATTTGTAAGCAGAGCCCTGGACAAGGATGAAGAAACGAAAGTGTCCGACGATGAAAATATTATTGAAACACTTTGCAAACGATTGGGAAATTATCCATTGGCTCTTCAACAAGCTGTGGCCTACATAAATCAAAAGTCAATGCATGTTACCACAAAGCATCAAATAGAAATGTATTTACAATTAATGGACCACGAATCAAAGTCTTTATATGAATTTCCACTGCCAAGCGTTCAAACCCTCGATGAAGTATCTCAAACAACGTACATGACCTGGAAAGTCACACTAAAGAAAATAATGCAAGTACCATACATTGGAGTTGTGGCAATAAATACGATGAATATCCTTTCCCTACTTTCTCCAGAAAATATTACAATTGAATTTCTCTCCAAAATATCAAGTAAATCGAAATTAGGTTTGGAAGTTCTGCATTCTTATTCCATGTGCAGATTTGTTCAGGTAGATGGAGTTGTGAATGTAGAAGTGCACCGATTGGTACAAGAAGTCGTTCGAATACATTTGAACGAAAACGATTTCCTGATGAATGAATTATTGGATGCATTGCTTAAAACAATTAAAATGTTGCTGGAAGATAATAAATCTGTTACAGTAAATGAATTGATACATTATGAAAGTATATGGACACATGCACATCATCAGAGAGAATCAATGAAAGTAACACACGAACACATTCCACATTACCTTGCAAGATGCTATCATTCCTTAGGCAGGTATAAAGAGTTGAGAGAATTTAGTAGTGCAGCGTTAGAATTAATTTTTAGTAAGTATTCTAATGAAAATCAAGGGACAGTACAGAAACTTCTGTATTGGAATGGCGTGAGTGAAATGCGATTAGGAAATTATGACAAAGCCCAGAAAATATTGATGGAAGTTTACAATAATCAAAAAGAACTTTTAGGTGAAACCCACGACGATTCCCTTTCAACAGCAACCGAAATTGGCTACAATTTCTATCTAAAAGGCATGCATTCGATGTCCGTGAATTGGATGGAAGAAATTGTGAAAAGAAATCAACAGGTAGGTAAAATTAATCATCCCAGTGTACTGGACGGCAAGGAACGCATTGCTGTTTGCTTTAATGCTCAGGGAAAGTACGAGAAAGCTATGGAAATGTACAGAGACATTTTGCAGATGAGGGAGAAAGTGCAGGGGAAAGATCACACGGATATTGTGAGGACGAAGCATAACATGGCTTCTGTGATGGAGAAACAGGGAAAATTTGATCAAGCTTTAATAATGTACACTGAGGTTCTGGAGGTGAGGGAGAAAGGTCAAGGTGGAGGTCACCCGGACACATTAACCACGAAAAATAATATCGCCTCTGTTTTGGAAAAACTAGGAAAACATGTGGAAGCTTTGACAATGTACAACGAAGTTTTTGAATGGAGGGAGAAAGTCCTCGGAAGGGATAACCCTGCTACATTGACCACGAAACATAATATTGCTGTTGCACTCTACAAGCAGGGAAATTACAGGGAAGCTATTGAAATGTACAATGAAGTTTTGGAAAGGAGGGAGAAAATCCTTGGGAGTGACCACCCTTCCACGCTAACCACGCAACATTGTATGGCTGTGGTTCTGCAGAAACAAGGAAAGAGGAACGAGGCTTTGAAAGTGTTTAAAGAAGTTTTGGGAATGAGAGAGTTGGTGTTAGAAAGAGATCACCCGGACACATTGAACACGAAACATAAGATCGCCTCGGTTCTAGACAACCAGGGAAAGAAAGATGAAGCTTTAAAACTGTACAGAGAAGTTTTGGCGGTTCAGGAGAAAGTTCTAGGGAGAGATCATCCTGATAAATTAAACACGAAGCATAATATCGCTTCTGTGCTGTACTATCAGGGGAATTATGAGGAAGCTGTGGAAATGTACGAAGACGTTTTGGAAATGAGGAAATGTGTGAAGAAATTTTGGGTGACAAAGAGAAAGTGCTTGGAAGAGATAAACTTTAAATTGTTTAATTAATTTGTTTAAAAGTTTGTCAATTAAATTAGATATAAGTATAGACATCTTCGGTAAAGCTGCGACCTGAGCCTTGTAGGCAACACAATTGCTAAATGTTTTCTTTACAATTGAACCAAAAACATTAAAGGAAGAAATTATTAAGCGGTAAATCATTTCGAAATTTTTCCCTTTTAATGCCTTCAAGGTGTACAATCGAATACAATAGAATACTTTGGGTTTTATTGTGCTTCCCTCTTAGATAGTTCTATTTCACACAAAGTATTTCCCAAACACATTCATATTTCGAATTCTTGTACATTGAGCCAGGTGGATCTAGGGGACGAAGGGGGGGTGGTCGCCCCGTGAAAGAAATTTTAAAAGGTAAAAAATGCACAAATGTCGCACTAAAAATGTAAATTCTGCGAAAATTTTGTGGAACATTAATATTGGTTCTTTTGTCGTCCCCCCTGTAAAATTTGCTAGATAAGCCCTTGCATGGAGCGTGTAATAAAATCCGAGTCAATTCAGATATACCTGTTATACTATATATAAAGAATACGTATGTATTTCTAAAAATTTCACAATTTTTCGTTACAGCGATCATCTAAGTTGCTTACACTACAGCAAATAGCATTTCTGCCATACTCTAGTCGCTTTTTTAATGCATACACTTTCGCACACAATAAAATAATGGAGAAACACACCACAAAAAATTGGCATACAATGAAAATCCACAATGACAAATGATTGCTTTCGCAAGCAAACACTTCACGTTGCAAATCCAGTTGGTTTTGCTTTGAAGAATTATTTCCCTCAAAACTGGCGCTACTCGTGAAATTCAAATTCAGAATTTTTTCAACCTCCTCCGGGGCAAATTCACCATTTCTCTGCAGAAGCGGTAAATCCTTTCGCACCATGTGATCGGGAATCACGTGAGCAACCGAAAGTTTGTTACTACAAGGAGATTTCGCATAGTAAGTTTGATCGTGGTAAGCAATGTAACAGTTGCAGGCTAAAATGACCTCCACGGCTCCAAAGTCTTGCGGCGCTATCATTGTGTCTGGAAATCCTTCGCATTTAATCAGAATGCTCGTAATTCTATTTAAGGTTATGATAAATTTCGATGGACTCACATTTCTAATTAGTGGAAGCGCTTTATAATTCAGTTCTGTGGCAGATAATAGTTCTTCATCAAATGTTAGTGAACAAAAGCGTTGGATTCCCGCATAAGAGGATTGGAGAACAGAGTAAATGCATTTATTGAGTAGGATATTGTCGGATTTGTTAGGAATGTGGCATAATTTCCTGTCATGCGGTCTACAGTCAGTCTGTGTAAAATAATTCAAAGTTCTGTCAAAAAGAACGTAATCTGAAGCCGAATTAATTTTTGGTAATACTTGACACAGCGCATGCGTCGTGTTTGCAGATTCAGAAGTTTTCATTTTGTAAAGGAACTGGGGATAATGGACCTTGAACAATTTGAATGACGTGGTTTTCCTTACAACCGGAAGTAGAATCCTCACCAGAAGAATAGAATTACCATAAATGCAGTCAGCTATGGGCATCTTGTACAATTGTGTAAGTGCAGAGATTGAGAGCGCATACTGCGTTTTTAAAAGCTTCCCGCGAATTGAAGTGATGGCCTTATCAAATCTGGCAGCACCCAAAAACGACAACGGAATCATTTGATTTTGACAACTCAAAACGGCTTCTCGGAATCTTGTGATTTCCGCGTAAAAATTTATCAGGTGCGTTCCTTGAAGGGCTAACAGGTTATTGATACTGGCTGCGCTTGTGCTAGCGATGGATAGGTTGGCGGCAAAATTCAAAGCGAAATTATCTCTCATTTGGTCGATGGTTGGACCAGTGTCATAAGAATAGTCCAGAATTTGATCCTCGATGTAGGACGCGACAAGATTGCATTTTTCCAATGCCAATTTGTAATCTGCGAATCCGTAATCCCGGGAATTGACTCCTGCCCATTTTCGCGATAAAAACGAGTCGCAGTCATCGGATACAATATCGGGATTGGAGAATACTTGATTTTCACCGATGGCTCTGGCGAGTGAACGGGTCGTGGGATGGATATCCGTGTAATTGACTTTGAATTGTCGTAAATAATTGTACATGTGAAAGAAGACGGGACACGTGAAGCTGTAATCTGCATAATTTGATGGGACATTGGATGTTTTATTGTCAGATCTGCATGCAAGTCTTTGTACAACTCTCAAGCGTCCTGCTGACTGAAAATTCACATTCCACAATTCTGGTTTCAATTTAAATTCGAAAACCATTGGCACGGCTGTCTCATATGGAATCAAAGGTAATTTTTCTTCCAGATAAATTCCCGGTACGATTTTCATATTAAGAGGCTTGAATTCAGATGTGCATATCAAAAATTGACAGGTGAACATTCCTACGTACACGAAACAATTTCTCGCTAGAATGGGAAAAAATCGTAATTATTGCACATTTAAAAATCAAAATGTTATTTAAAAAACATTTTACTTAAAAATAATTACTTACCCTTCATGATTATGTTTTTCAACTCAGAGAACTCTTTTACCGTTTAACCATGCCCAATTTAATTAAATCATATAAATGCTGGATATCTCCTCTTTACGGAAGAGGCTATCGAACTGAGAGTAAGAAAAGTACATAGCCGTGAAGGTTAGAATCCTCGTAGTCCTTATCGTTTATTCGTGATGTAATAAAAAACAAAAATACACTGTATTGGAAATTACTTACTTTTAACTTAGGGTATTACTCAGGACAAACAGTCTACAAAGTTACATAATAATGCATACGTTGCATTATAGTCCTATGTCACAATCTTATAGTTTATCTATACCAGAACAGTAGAACCGGATGAATAAGAACAGAAAATGATTAATAAAAAAACGTATACATAGATACTTTTATCGTTTCTGACACCCGTACTCGATTTTTGGAGTTCGACATCAACATTACATTCTATTTAAACAGATACCCTTGTATGCATTGTGTTAAATCACAAAAGATTGAACAATATATATCAGCATTTCCTATATGAACATAAACAAAATTGTTTTGGTAGAGAACGATGTTAGTTTGTTAGTAACTTTGTCATAGAGGGCTCCTATACTCCGATGGTTGCTGTATTCAGAATAGAAAAAATAATATGACATCATACAGACGGCAATTCTCGACACAATCTAAACAAAGATATACTACACTACACAATCATAGAAACACTGTAGAAATGTTGAACATTTAGACCCGTATATTTCGTCTGTTGGGGATTTTCCAGTATTTCCACAAACATTTGTGGATATAGATTTAATGGGAGTAATAATTTTCGAAGGTTTCACAAAAAAATGATTTTGATTTTGGATTGGAATTGTTTCCGTTTACGAAGCGTTAATATTCTTTTTGCGTCTAAATCAGTTTTGTAGAAAAGATTCGTTTTGGTGCTAATATAAAACAGAGCTGCCCCTGAATTAGGAATGGAGTAAAGGTTTTCTTCCAAAATGAAATAATTTACCCAGTTATTATTTTAATGTACTTTAGAATTAGAACAGAATCTGGAATCAAACATGCATAGCTTAGGTACACATTTATAAATAAATAACGTAAATTTACTGGCTTTTAATATACATTTATATTTATGATAATAAAACTGTTATATCCTGCATTGGATTTATGCTACCTGTGTAATAAATTATGTAAAACGGCTTAGATTATAATTGAGTATAAGGACAAATCGTAGAAATTATACAAAAGATTTAAAGCTACAGAGACGAGAGACATACACCGATTACAATAAACATCATTTACCTATTGCACTAAACAATATCGTTCGTTATTTGAAAAATAAATGGCCAGGACTCACATTTAAATCTTTGAAACATACACTAATATAATTCAGATGAACGCATACTTTTTAATACTGCTCCGGTGCTCTGCTAATTCATGACGTTTTAACCAGTTATCATTTGAAAAGGCCTTTTTACAAATTCTACAAACAACGTGGCGCACTTTTCTTTCATTCGAAGGAAAATGAAGGGAAGAGTGAAATTTGCCCACATGAGTTTTCGCCAACAACAATTCACTGAACGATTTCTCGCAAACTTTGCACTGCCACTGACTATTTTCTCCATTTGCTCGTCCTAAATAAAATACATACTTAATACACACATAATTAATAATAATAAAGAAACATGAAAATAAAATTTAAAATTGGCATTTGGCGCACTTACCTTTGTAACTTATAAGATCATCGGCTTCAGCTTTTCGCAAACCAACTTTCTCCTCCACCTTTGTCTCTTCAATTGGTTTTGTTGGCGGCGCGGACGCTGAAGGGGGCGGCATATCTTCTACTTTTTTGTTGCTATCTGTCTCCCCAGTTTTGCTTTCACTTTCAGTCGAATCGGAAACAACGGGTAACGTTTTAGCGCCATCTGGTGGAGTATTGTCTGGTAATTTGTTGCCACCTCCAGTGGAATCTGCAATTTTAAATTGTAATTTTTATATTGTTAATGCAGTCATTTAACTCACATTTCGAAAGATTTGCAAGAAATTGGGCGCCAAACGATTATCGGCAGTGAAATTAGAATTGCTAAAAAAGGAATGTGACTGACCGCCTGAATGTTTCAGTGTTCGGTGATGTCTTAAGGCTTCCGGTGATTTCGAGGTCCAAGGGCAACCGCCGATGTAACACGTGAATACATTATGTCTTTTCTTAAGTTTGTAGTGAACCACTTGAGCTTTAGAAAATTATTGGACAATTATTTAAAAAAATTGTAAAAATTAATTATATCTTACTTGTCGCATATACGATTTTACAAACTGGCGCGCTAAGCAGGCATCCCATATTTTATTTATTTATTTCAAAACAGAAAATCAGATAATCAGACTATGCCGATAGTACATGAAAGGAATGTGGTTGACATATTATTATCTATATTTACATTTAATTGGTGGTAAACGCTATTAAATTCTGGTTTTTACCATGTAGTATGAGATCCTGCTCCACCTCAAAATACAATGGACAATCAATGCATTTGAACTTTGTCTCGAAGTGATGTCTTGCGTGACCTTCCGCTTTATACACGTTGTCGAATACTTTTTTGCATTCTACACACTCGTAAGCATTTTCTCTATCCTCCAATTTTTCTGTAAATAAGTATTGTTGATATTATGGTGTTAGTATTTTTAATTGTACTTAACTACTCATATTTTAATTCGATTAAAGTAAATTTAGGCGTACTTATTGCATTTTTAGCCTTTAGGGTGACGTGGTATTCTGTAACTTCCGGTATTTGGGGCACGTCCATCAAATCTTCGTTAGGCGGAATTCTTAATTGTCCGTCAGGGGGAGAATTGATTATAGTATTATTATCTCTACTTGTTTCTACAATGGAGATTTCATTTTCTTTTCCAATAGTTTGCTCTATAAATAAATATATAATATAATAATATGTAAATAAAATGTTATTTTAGCAAAAATGATGAAAAATGATGGTCTTGAACACGAGACCAAATTTACATGACTCCAAATTTCTAATTACACCAAAAGTTCAAAATTACAACTGTAATTACATAGGTGCAAATTTCCTTGAAATTGCAAATTACTTTCATGTAATTACATCAATCGAATTAAATACTTAGCGATATTTAATGGAATACCTTTTGTTGGGGATTTGACAACAACGACGGCGAAATTGATGTTGTTTCCCGTTCTCACTGTGCTTACAGTTCGTATGACAGATTTATTAGAAAGATTGGCTTCTAATTTCTTTTGTTTTTCGGTGGTTGTGGTAGATGTGTCAACCACTAAAACGGTTGACATTTTAGGCCTTTCCTCCGGTTTGCTTTCTTCCGGGATATCTTGTAATATTTCATCATTGGAAACAAGATCCGGTGGGTCAACCTCGATATCAACAACGGCATCGTTACCAACTTCCTTAATAGGAATATTTTTTGCACAATTTTGCTTTTTATTCAGCTCCACGTGGATATCAAAACCTAAGGAACGATACAAAAATACTTTATTTCATTCATGAAACTTTGTTAAAAAATGAATTATTTGTAAGCAATAATTATTACCAAATCTGTTAAAAATCCATTCTTCAAGAACTTTTCGCCATTGATTCTCTTCGTTAAATTTAATCTGTAAACTCTGTAGCTCATTTTCTAATGTTTGAAGTCTTTCGATCACAGAATCTACGACCATTTTAGTTTATTATTCTCATTGAGAAATTTATTACAGTTATGTGTGCAATAAAAGTGTAAATTTGTATAGTCAGCTGAAAGTGCACTGACTGCGCTCACTTGCCACTGCACAATGTTTTGAAAGTATAAGGGAAAGCAACTTTTAGGATATATGTACAGCGGAATATTGGTATTGCCTAAATGCCTAGGTATCTTGTGTTGTGACGGAGCGCGAGCGACGTGCCACATCCTCATAACCGCCTTAAAGTGTATGCAGATTCAATGATGAGAGATGCGAAGATGCGATGCGAGTGATTCAAAACAATGAATTACACCTTCGTTAATTTACATGTGGAATTTGACCATTATGTAGCAGTGCCTGTACACATTCAGAAATTCGGTGAAAGCTTCGGTGCTTTCACCAAAAATCTGAATGAAACTGTATTATAACGTATGAAATTATTTATAGACAAATTCAGATCAAATAAATTTTGTCTCGTAATGGTACAACATACTTATGTACTCATAAATTGTCCCAAAATAAATGTTAACACAGAAAAGAGAACGGAAATGTGAATATACACTTGATTTTTCATGGAGTTTCATTTCTCGCTGTATATAAGAACATGGAATACAGGACTAGATCATCTTGCTACTTTCGCGGTAGATAATGGAAAAAGTTGATCTGTAAACTGTACCCTCTAGATCTGATCTGCGCAATCAAATTAAAGTAGGAATTATTTGTACATATATATATTTTTTTAAATTTAGGGATTTAAGTTGGAAAGAACTTTCATGTGTAGATTTTATGGTTTATTATCGATTTTGGAAATATTTAGTGAATCACGCTCACTCGCTCGCGGGTATTGTAGGTTGTATAAAATATATTTTATCTGTGTAGGTCTAGAAAAGTTGTTCGTGTGATTTCACGTTACAGCCAGAGCTCGCGTGGATAAACTTGGGGCACAGAGGACCACACAACACTACCTGTATATTCCTATAATTATATATAGATCAAATGAAAGTATTTCACAAGATAGTCGTTGTGACAAAGATATAAAAATTAGAATTGTAAATGAACACATATGTAGTAGGTATTTAGTGTTATTATATCTGTAGAGTGTAGAACGTACAGGTAAGCCTAAAATAATAACATTTGCATGCATGCATTCATGTATTCTTTGAATAATTTATCAAAGGTTCGGTTCCTTCTAGTCCTCGTCCTTAATATCTCTGTAGATTAGTATAATCTAAACAATCTTATTGCTATATATATATTTACTATTAACACTACACTAATATACAGAGAACGTTCTGGATGTTGGAAGGAACGTTGGAATTCGTGTGCAGCCTCGTTTACCTGTTACATCTTGCCCATAGCCGAATTGAGTCGCTGCAGGACGCACAGGATAATATTTTAATTCTAACTACACTACAGTTCAATTAAATTCAAGTCGATACATCACAATCGGATTGGAAAATAAACTGGTAACGTATGACGTAAATTTTTTTCTTATCTATCACATTTGTGGTTGAAGTTGGAGGAAGTGGGTTGCGGTTACGGGTGACGAGAGCACGTTTGATTAGTGTTCACTGTCTATTGTACACTTTTTCTCAACTGGTACTCTGTAAAAGTGGATTTGAATTGTTGAAGACACCTAAAACGTAATTCCAGAATTCAAAAAAAAATCCTATAAAGTCAAACACAATTTCACAAAGTAGGTCAGAAAATCTTTGCAGTGTTGATGCGATTTTTGCAAATACGAATTTAACCTATCTTTGAACTTATTGTTGCATTAATAAATACAATCAGCCTTTTTATTACATTTTTTATCGAAAACTGCAGTTTACAGAATGCCCAGATGCGAAAAATATAAGTGTTCGGGTTTCAAAAGTGATTTCCCTCCGATATTTTAAATTGTTATATTTTTTGTCCTTAGGAATTTTGATCTGAGGGACAAAGGTACCAAAGAGAAGAAAATCTACAACCCACAGCTAGGATCTTACATCTTATCCTTGCTGGAATCTTAAAATGCCTTTCTACGATTCGGATGCCACCCCAACAGTAATAATTCACATTGATGTGGATTGTTTTGAAGTTCAACTTTGGCAAAAATTGTTTCCACAACCATTGGGAAGTCCATGTCTGACTGCGAATGAGAGTGGAATGTAAGTGTTTACTTTCACTGACTTATTTTCAAATTGTGCCAAACTTGTTGCAGTAAAATATTAACTGTGATGTGTTAAAAACAAACTAAACATGTCTTAATGTGGAAAATAAAGTGCATGATTCTGCTCTCCCAGGATTACCTCTGTCAATTACGAGGCGAAGTGGAGAGGAGTACGGCGGGGGGGAATGACCTTGACCTCAGCGAAAAGAATCTGCCCGGAGCTGAGGACGATCATGATTCCGAACCGATTCGGGAAGCCGGATACTCGAAAACCACGAGAAGCAAGCTACAAACTGTACGATGCCCTTAAAGAAGTTTGCGATACCCTCAAATGCGTGATTAGATACGAAAGCAAAGATGAGTTCTTCATCGATGTGACCCCGGAAGTGAAACGGCGCATGAGGGCCGGTCAAAGAGTACCCACCTACCAAGAAGTGAAGAATCTCCCCGAGAAAACCTTTCTGCTGAACCACAGGTACAAACTTTTCAAAAAGCAGGAGCAATTCAGCTTCAGAGTACATCAGGTCTTGGGGAAGGCTACCGAAAGGGCCGACCACCAGTTGGAGGCCGGTTTAATTCACGGAGCAGTACTTGCCAACACGATGATCGAGGCCTTAAGAGCAAAGACTGGCTTCGAATGTTCAGCAGGTGTGGGCCACAACAAACTCACCGCCAAACTCGCTTGCGGATTGTACAAACCAGCTGCAATAACAATAATGCCCATCCATGGAATAACCAGAGCTTCCAAGGTCACAAGAATTCCAGATGTGCCAGGCTTGGGGGGAGTCAAGGGGGAAGCAATCATGAATTATTTCGAGATAGAAACAATGTACGACCTGTCCCTCGTGCCCATCGAAAAATTAGCCAAAGTTAGAATCTCAAAGAATTTACCACCCATCGGAATAACTGGCGCTGCAATGATTCATGGCCATTCTGTGGGGGTGGATGATATTGCCGTCGAGGAAAAGACCATGAACAATAAGATCAGTTGTGGAAAGTCTTTCAAAGGTAATAATTTTTCAATATTACATTCTTATCATTAATTCAAGTATTTAAGTACTGTGTACAACATTTATTCATTGGAATTTTTTGTTTATTTTGTTTTATTTTTTATAGGAAAAAAGATAATAACATCTCAAGGGGATCTAATGGAACATTTATTTCGTCTTTGTGCTGAAGTCATGGAAAGGATGGAAGAAGAGAAGGATCGACACAACCGCACGGCAGTATCTTACAAATTGGAAATAGAAGGTTGGCCTTCTTCGGGAAGAGGTGGTCGTGGTCGAAATGTAAGATTTGTATCCTTGTTCGGAGACACTGTTAATGTCACTTCGATGGACTTAAGCGATGCAAAGTCACTTTTTGACATTTTCAAAGGTCGTTTTCTTAACAGTGACAGACTAAAATCTGTTGAGGCTGATTTTTCTAATATTTCCAATTTAAATATTGTTGCAACTTTTACACAAGTAACATGAAATTGTTTCATGTATTTAAAATGACCTTCCATGTTTTTACATGACATGAAATAAAATGTCCTATGGACAATCAGATATTAAAATTTGAAGTGTTTATTTGATTATTTATGTTGTGAAATGAAGGATATTCACAAATCCTCTACACTCCACTTGTACGCTTCATCTTGTAAGGCTTTTTTAGAATTAATTCGGTCAAACCATTGCTTTTCGTATCCGTTTGATCGGTCTACGCCATCCCAACGGTAGCCGGGGGGTACGTGGAAACGATTTGGAGGAGGAGCAGGACCATTATACATTGGCTTATCTATAAAATCAAAATTGTTATGGATTGTTAACATTACTGCATTACTCTGCTGACTTCACATCTAAACAGAAAGAATTATTACTTACCGACTCCTTTTCGTTTCTTTTTAGAAAGAAATTTTAGCATTGGATCTCCATCCCTGTCCATATTTCTTAAATGAATGTCCAAATCTTGGTCATCACTGTATCTTGCTAAGGGCTTGTCGATTTCATGTAGAGCAGACTCAACTCGAGCAGCTTGGTCCTCCACTTGTTTTAACCTTTTAAGAATTTAATTAGGATTTATGTTCGTAATTTTAAAAATTATGAAATTGACGAAAAGAGAACTCACCCCTTTCCCCATTTATCGTATTGCTTCTTTCTTTCGGCGGCCACCCTCTCTTCCTCCTTTTTCCTAGCGGCTTCCTCTGCCATTTGTCGCTGCTTTGCTGCACCAATTCTTGTTTGGGCATTTCTACCAGTAAGAGAATCGTCCAACTAATAAAAACAAATGAATCATGCTAACAAACGAATTGATTTAGATTTACATCTGTAAGAATTTGTAGGTTTATAGTATGGTTAAAATTATTACGGTTGCAAACATGGCATTCTCTCTCTTCCTTAGTTCTTCTAATTCTTGTTTCACAGCAGTTCCTTTTTGCAACCCAGCTTTTTTCCCATCCAGTGTTTTGGCATTTGGGTCATTTGAGGAGTCATCCTCCAGTATTTCAGGGGCAGCGATTGCTCTTCGAACTCTTGTCTCCCTCCGATGTCTTCTGGGAGGTGATAAATCCTTATCTCGACGAGATTCGAGCCTGGATGATTGATGCCGATCTTTAGAATCGTCGTCGTAACGACGTTTTGATCTGGGAGGAGAAATATCACTGTCATCTCTACGAGAATGAGAATCTCTGGAAGTGGAAGAATATCTGGAATCGTAACCGGATCTTCTAGATTGTGAACGTTGGTCCCTGCTGCTGGAATTGCTATTCCGTCTTGGAGGAGAAAGATCGGAGTCATTCCGCTTTCTTCGAGGAGGAGAAAGATCGGAGTCATTCCGCTTTCTTCGAGGAGGAGATAGATCTGAATCATTACCCTTCCGTCGAGGAGGAGAAAGATCGGAATCATTACCCTTCCGTTGAGGAGGAGAAAGATCTTTACTGAAGTCATCTTTCTGTCTTCCGGGAGGAGAAGCATCGTCGTCGGAAGAATCGTGACGAACTCTGCCAGAAGGAGGAGGAGAGTTCTGAAAAATCTGTAATGGAGAATTTGGAGAAGATCCACCTGAAGCATCTGAATCGTGCCTTCTTCTTCTTCTTGGAGGGGATACATCTTTGGAGTGGGAATTATTATCCGATGCGGGAGAATGTTCGGCATTAGTTGAAGAAAATTGTTTCCATTTATTTGCTTGACTGAAAGTCTCTAAAGCTTTAACTTCCTCGGGCCTGTCGTCCACAACAGCTGCTATTTGAGGCAGTTCGTCAGCTTCCTTATCATCTGAATCTGACTCGTCCTTCCGTTTTCCACTTGACGTGAATCCAAAATTTCCGAAATCATCTTCGTCCACAATTTTCAGACTGTAATAAAAGAACTCATTCCATTGAAAATAATGCAATCGGTAATAACTGTACAGTAGAATATTATAATAATAAATTTATAAGTAGCACGAATATACTCATATCAATGAATGATATTTTTACTTACCCTGTTCCTTTGAATTTTTTCGAACTTTTCTCTTTCTTTCGCACCTTTTTCGTTTTTAGCTTTAAAGCCATCATTTCGTCTTTCGAGTCTAATAAACTGTGAATATCTTTGATATGACGAGTCTGTCTGACTGCAAACGTAGAAACTGAAGTGTACACACTTTTGCCGCTTTCCACTTGGATATATAATGTCCGTGCACTCAGGGTTTAAAATTTGCCACCCCTCGAAGCATTTTCCCATGCCAGTGGGAAAATGGGAAAATGGGAAATTAAAGGGAAAATAACGGGAAAATGAGCATTAAAAGGGTTAAATGAGATATCAATTTAATTAACACCCGCAAATATTTAAAATCCGATGCTGCGAACTCTTTTTATTCAC
>JABASC010002454.1:0-17569 GCA_019776185.1 Plutomurus gul | reverse complement strand
TACATAAATTATTTAAATTAGGTTATTCGTCCAATTTTAATGTTTGTCTTACCTTTGGTGTTAAACTAACGTTGTATTACTTTAGCAATTAAAAGTAACCAGTTACCCCGATTTTAGAGGTCTAAGACATTTATTCCACTCAAGTGAAAACCCGTGGCCCACCTTTTTATCTATTCATGTGCGGACAAATTGGCAGTTTCATTTAATTCAAATGTTGCCTGTATTCTGAGTTGATTCCAGTTATAGGCCTATTAATTCCAGTTAATTCCAGTTAATGCCAGTTAATGCCAGTTAATGCCAGTTAATTCCAGTTATAGGCCAATTAATTCCAGTTAATGCCAGTTATAGGCCAATAAATTCCAGTTAATGCCACTTGGCTGGAATTAACATCCGAAAAGTTGAATTTGCGAAACACTGAGAGCCGGCTTCGTTTTGTTGTATCTTGTTAATATCCGTATGGATACGATATTAATGTTTTCCTGTTCGACTGGGGAACATTAAATTTGATGTCTGTCACTGCAACAAGAATTAAATGTGAATTACCAATGTTGCCTAAATTTTCAATTCAATTTTATCCCACAAATCTTGCCCCTATTCTCATCTTTAGAGCCAATTTGTGATTCATTAATGAAATGCAGCGGAATCGGAGATTCTCATATAAAAACCAATCTAATTGACAAACATGACAATTAGCCAAAACGATTAGAGAGACGGGAATCGTAAGATTGTAAATTTCGTTTTTGTGCACTGATTGCCATTTATTTTTTGGTGGTGATTTTGTTTGTATATATATACATAAGATGAGCACGTTCTGTCTTTTAATCATTTTAATCAGAGTGGCTTATAATAAACATGAGAATTGGACTACTTATCAGCCTATCGTTTGTGATTTTGTGGGGAAGGTAAAGTACTAATCAGGGAAGTATACAAAAGAGCAGGGGAATTCCCTACTCTTCCATCTTCTAATGGACCACTAAATTGTTATCTTTTTTCTCCCTTTTGGTCATTCGTTGCGTCTACTTTAAAAGCTACGACGACGAGAGCTACGAATCACGTCATTGACAGGAATAGCGACAGAATCGAGAGAATAAAAATATTTTCTCCCTTTTGGAGGATGAAATCCATTTTCGGGAATTGAAATAAAAGAACCACTTTTGATAATTAATCTTATATATTTTCCATAAAAATGAAATAAATCGATAGAAATCGATTCCGAATGTAAAAAATGTGAATTAAATGTTTTATTAAAGTTTATTCTTTAGTTTGTTAAATGTAAGATTTAATTCTGGAGAAGGGAAAGGAGGAAGACAACGAAGAAAAGGACTTTGCGAGTCTTTTAGTCTTTTGTTGTGTGAACGAGAAAAAGAAAAGTTTGGGGGATGCAAACGAAACTATTTTTGTGTTCATCTCCACGTCCGTCCGCCCGCCCGTCCGTCCGTCTGCTTCTGCTTGTTTAGGGAATCTTTTTTAGTCTCCTCTCTGCTTTGCTTCTTTGCTGAAACGAGAAACTGTTTTTGAATTTAGAAAATTGGATGGACAAAAAGTTTGACGATGGATGGACACAGAATGACGACAGAGAATTCATTTACTTCATGCAAAATGTAGGCACTTAAATATTTCACTTTTGCTTTTCACGAGAGATAATTTCATAAAGAAAAGAAAAGAAGAAATTGTGCATTCAAATGTAGAAAGACGGTCTACCAAATTGGAAATTCAATTTCAGGACGGGGGTGCAATTGTTTGTAATATCCACCATTATGGTGGACAATTCCCACCCCAACACCATATCAAAATAGGAACAATTCCTTCAGATGGTTGTATTTCTTATTTCATTTGAAAAAAAAGGCAAAGACAAATTGAGCAAATAATAAAAATAAAAATATTTAAATAAATAAAAAAGCATCGTCTCCATCTTTCAATTCAAATAACAGAATAAAGTTACAAGAAGGAAAGACAGAGAAATGTTTGCAGATGAAGAATAACAATTGGAGCAAAAGTTTACTACTATTTGTTCAGAGCAAGTCTTTTTTTGTATTTATTTCTAAATAAGAAGAAGAAGAAGAAGAAGCAAGCAATAAAGTAGAAAAATATTATAGAAAAAGTTTTAGGAGCGACCACTTTGGCATTTTTTCTTTGTCTCAGTCCGCAAACAGTATTTGCAAACAAAATCAAATCACCCCAAAAGAGATGCCGGCTCTCATCCCTTCACTCAGTCGCTCACTCACTCACTTACTTGCAAGTTGCAACAACCCTCAGCGCATCTCACTCTCTTTCTCTGTCTCTCTTTCATCTCATTCTCATCCCTTTTCACTGTTCGTTTGGTGACTGGATTTTGTGAGTGGATGGACAGAGTGCCGTAGACTCGTTTCAGAGTGCATTTATTTAAAGTGCATAATACTTTGGTGTGATGATAATTGTTGTGATGATGGAATGAATGCAACAAAGGAAATGGTCAAAGCGATAACAATTCCAAATTTTGGGGAAAAAAGGGAATTCAAAAAAGCCTGAAGGAACTTTAACTTGTGAATGAGAACTGATTCTCGGCTGCTGCTGCTGCTGCTCTCTTTTTTTTTCTTTGTTTGTGAGTGTGGTGGTGGGTGTGCTGGATGGATGGATGGATGGATACAAGTTGTTAAGGATGGATCAGAAGAAGGACAAGAAAGGGTCTCTGTTGTTGCTAATCGTCTCGTCCGCTTCTTGCTTAGCAATAACAATTAGAATAATCATCCAAGAGCACGTAGACAGATTATATTATTATTATTATTATTATTGTGCATAATCATAGAGCACACAACACATACCTATAATAATATACATATAGTGTATGTATATATAAATTGTTGTTGTGTTGTGTGGATGGATGAATGAATGAATGAATGACATGACGAGTGAAAAAAGTAAAGAATGATTTGAATGTGAATTATTTATTCAGGGAGGAAAACCATTGACACGGAATATTCATTCATTCAGATGACAACCTGTACATTTCCTAAAAGAGAACACATTTAAACACACAGTCCATCCATCCATCCATCTATATACAATATATATTATATTATAGTATGTATATATATATATATATATATATATATATATATATTCACTGTCATTATCATTATGTTGTACGACTGTTGTAATGGCCGTCGTCTTTTTTTAACTGCTGCATGTCATGTCACTGGCTCATTTCAAATTCTAAAATAAAGAGTTCAATGGAGTCATAACAAACAAACATTTACTCGCTCTCTGTCTTTCCATCCATCCATCTTTCCATCTGTAAAATGTACATTGTACATTGTATGTACATGTTATAATGTGATCTCTTTACCGCCCATCAACCAACCAAGCAAGCAAGGAAACAAAGAAACAAAATGTCTAGAAAGGAATGAATGTTTTTGGTTGGAGCGAGAAAAAGTTTTTCCAAAGTTTGAATATAATTTTTGTAATTTTTTATTTTCTGTGAGGAAAAGAAGAAAGAAAGAAAGAATGAAAGAATAAAAGAATGGATTTTAGAGTATTTTCGTCCATGTTCACAGATTACAGTCAAGTGTTGGTTCTTTGGCTTATGTATCGCTTGATAAAATATTTCTACAGAACAACCAACCACATATATAACCTAATATATTGTGTGCCACACACACACACACATATATATATATATAGGTAGATATAGGTAGATATAGATACGTGGAGACAGAGGGAGATTCACATCCGCATAAAATGTGGCTAATTAAATGTACAATACAAAACTCTGGTTCATGTCTATAAATTATTCATAGAGGAAGATCGACTCTGCTGCTGCTGCTGCTGCTACTTCTTCTACTTGTTCTTCTCTCACATTCACACAAACATTTACACACCACCACCAAAATTATAACCACCACCACCACACATCGTCACAGAGACGCTTTTCCAATTCCACCACCACCACCACCACCAACAAGCAAAGAACCAAATGCTTTTGTTTTAATAAATACTACCATATAATAGATTATAGGTTCATATGATTCAATTGTAAGGACCAAATTCAAGATGGTTGGTGGTGGTGGTGGTGGTGGTGGTGGTGCTATGTGTACGGACTGCATGTGTCTGTCCATGGGACGTTAACGAAATGATCCAGGAATTACTATTTGCATGCAGGGAGAGAAAGTTGTAAGTGAGAGAGTGAGTGAGTGAGTGAGTGAGTGAGTGGAAGCGTGTGAATGGTGTGCACTGGAAATGGAAAAGCGAGCCAATCTGCACATCTTGTTCCGGACAAACAGACGAAGCGACAGACAAAGAGAGACGAGTCGTCATTTTATTGTGTTGACATTTTACACACTCACTTTCCACTATTTGCTCTCCAATCCTCTGCGTCTCACACTCCCCCAAAACTCACTCACTCACTCACTCACTCGGTCTCATTCAATTCTTCTTTCTCTTTCCATAATACTTCGTCTGTCTGTCTCTTTTCCAAGAAGAAGAAGAAGAAAAAGGAAGAAAAAGGAAGAAGAAGAAGGAGCCGATAGCAAGTTGACTGAGAGTGGATTTTGGAGTCGTGGCTGATGAGGTGGAAGAGTTAGAGTTGTCACACATTCATTGCCATGTCCATTCAGTAGATATGTATGTATATATAAGTATACAGAGTGATATAAAATGTATGTATAAGATGGGGTGTGTGTGATGGGGTGTGATGGGGTGTGATGGGGTGTAAGAGTAGCAAGGAGCGTGTATTAATGTGTAATGGATGCATTCCATCGTGTAATCGATTATTCTCATCGGTCAATTACCTAATAGACATTTATCAAATACGTTTTACTTAACTTGTGAGTTCACATATGCTAATCCAATTCTTCTTCTCATTCTCATAATCTTCATGTAGAATCTAAGCGTGTTCTCTCAACTATCTACATATAGTCAATACTACATCTGCATATATACATATATGTATAGATATAAGTAAATATATACATCATATAGATGTGTGGTTGCAGTGGGCGGATCAAATTACTTTGAGTGCCTAAATGCAAGTAGCTTCTTGAATTAACTGACCAACACACAACACACCTGATTTATACATCTTCAACTATTTACTACTACAACAACCACTTCTCAACCCAACCATTCCATTCCATTCCATTCCATTCCATTCCATTCTTTGTACTCACTCACATCATATACATAATACTTAATACACAATACATTATACTACACAAGTACACAGAGCATTGATATGCACATGATGTATGCTATAATGGATATAATAATGTAAAGTAAGACCATTGTGAGTTGAGTCGATTAAAAAATTATTATCCTTCCCTTATCGATTACTACCACTCTTTATCATCTACACACACACACACACAAAGCATATAATATTAATAAGCATACAGATATGATGATATAATACTTTTTATATAATCCTCCTCCTCCTCCTGATGCTGCTGCTGATGCTGATGCTGCTGATGCTGCTGATGCTGCTGAGGCTGAAGGAGAAAAGGTAGACACGAAGATGTTTGCTACCTGTTTTGAAAAATTCCATTCTGCTCAAGACGAGTAGCAGGAAAACTTGGGCCCGTAATTATCTTTTTTTTCTACTCTTCTTCTTCTTCATCTTCTTCTTCTTCTTGTTGTTGTGTTGTGTGCTGATTCTATTCTCCAGTCATCTTCTTCTTCTTGTTGTTCTTCTTCTTGTTCTTGTTCTGCACAACTGTGACTCTGAATGTTCAGAGATATAAACTGTACGATGCGTACGTACGTACGTTTAAATATGGACAAAAGCAGACGCGCTAATGCTGCCTACAACTAACACA
The DNA here is from genome assembly GCA_019776185.1 of Plutomurus gul. NCBI lineage: Eukaryota > Metazoa > Arthropoda > Collembola > Entomobryomorpha > Tomoceridae > Plutomurus > Plutomurus gul. Next base: position 11,780 of record JABASC010002454.1, on the reverse strand, counting down.
ATACGTAATAGACACGAATATACATGTATATAGATATATGTATATATGTATATATAGTAGATAGGTGAGGAGGAATCTTTAAGAGTAAGAATAAGAAATTTGAGGAGATTATGCAGATGAGAAATAATACATTGTACATTGTATTTGATGTTATATTATGTTCAAGTGAAGACGAGTCTCATCCTCATCGCGTCCCTCTTTCTCGTCTTTTCTGGTTCCTTCGTTCCTTGCATCCTTCTTTCCTTCTTTCCTTCTTTCCTTCGTTCCTTCGTTCGTTCATTCGGTGGTGTTGGTTGGTAGAAAGTAGAAAATCCTTTGAAAAGATTTCAAAAAATCCGTACGTTGTGGATGGATGATGATGATGGCAAGATGAGAACAAGCACTACTGCCTGCCTTCTCTCTACAATCTATTTACGTCTATAGATTCCAACGTTTCGGGCCAACCAAAACTACCTTCTCCCTTCTTCTTCCTTGTATGTACTCATATAATATACACATATATGTATAGTGATTGGAGGCAGTGGAAGTGGAAGTGGAAGTAGTGGCAGTGGAGAGATACCCGGGAATGCATCCTAAAATCTCTTTGCAGGTACTTCATTTACAATTTAAATCCGTCTTATGAATATTCACGAAAATGCCAGAGATACACTAAAAGCTTTTGGCTCATCTCTCGACACACAACCAACTCTCTCCCGGCCTCTCTCTCTCTCTCTCTCTCTATCCACACACTTGCAACATACATATCTATCTATACTGTAGATATAATATATATACTAGATGTACTATTGTGAAATGTATAAAGGTAAAGTAAATATATTTACATTCAAAGGAACAATTCTCCATTTTTACACTCTCTCATTATTATCAGCCAATCCATGTAATCACCAAGTAACTGACCCTTTAGTATATAATATACACTCTATGTATATTACTACCATGTGTGTATACTATACACATTTGTTGTGTAAATAGAAGCCGTGCTACAGTGTATATTAGTATACACATGTGTATGTACTATTAGGTTAAGTATTAGGTTTATTAGCGGTGCAGTTTGTGTTTTTGAATGGAAGGCGCATTAGGTGCTGTCTCTGTGTATCTGTAATGTGCATCCACCTCTTCTTCCTCCTCTGCGGATGATGATGCTGCTGCTGCTACTACTGCTGCTGCTCTCGTCTCGTCTCACTCTCTTCGTCCCGATCGTCCTTGTGGCATATGGACTCGGTGAGTTTTTAAAACCGGAGGAAATTACACGCTCGGATTAGTACAATAATATTTGGACAAGTTTTTGGCTGGGAAACTTGGCATGTGTTCTTCTCTCGCTCTCTCTCTCTCTCTCTCTCGCTCTCTCTCTTTGCGACTCTTCACTCACTCAGTCCATGGAATATCTCAGTCTATCTATCCATCTATCCGTCCGTATCGTGTCTCTCTGCCTTCATTGCAAGTTGCCCCGTACACTAACTGTGAGAGACAAGAGAGAAGACAGTACGCGTTCTGTTGTGTTTCTGTGCGAGAGGAAAGGAGACGAGTTATTTGTACTTTAGTTAGTGCAGAGTCAAGCGGATGATCCGCACCACCAAATACTCTCCTCTCTCTCTCTCTCTGTGTCTCTCTGTCGCTCTACTCCATCCATCCATCCACCACCACCACCACCACCAATAACACAGCACCCTCCACTCAACTCTCTCCACATACACGTATATATATATTTATATATATATATATCTATATATATGGATATTGGTTACAACAGGGCAAGTGAATAGAATGGTTGGTAGAGAGAGAGAGAGAGAGAGAGACAAGCCCCAAATCTGCATTGCAAATGTGGTTGCAGATGTTGTGGTGGTATTGTTGTATTGTGCCGTGACGGTGACGTTGTTGTGGCCCATTGTTACTTGTGGCCCATTGTTACTGCAACACTACCGGACGCGTGTTACGCTATTACAGGTGCTCCATAGAATTCTTAATTAGCCATAATATTTATTACACACACACAGAGACACACACAATACTTTTGCTTATAATAATAATAATATCAGACAGAGAAATAAATAAGAGTGCAGTGCACAGGTTGCTCTTTTTCACTGACTCGTCTTTTTCACGATCAAAATGCGACACATTCACTCGAATCTTTTATTTCCATTCTCTGCTCTGGAATTTTCTTCTTTTTCCATCCATTCTCATCATCCCATCCCATCCCATCCCATCACTATTATTATTATTATTATTATGATTATTGTATCCTCCCACAATACCTATTCCTACAATGTATGATATGTATGACATGTATGATATGTATATGGACTATCTGCTGCTACGTATTACCAACAACATGTTGTGCTTATTGTTTCCAATTCCATTGTTGCTCTGTGTCTGTCTCAGAATGCACTGTGACGTATTACAACATGTAATAGTATTACACGTATCAAGTCTATTGCAGGGGAGGACTAGAAAAAAAAGAGAGCGCAGAGACTAAAGTTACTAAACGTCTATGGGATTCAAGTGAGACGGAATGAGACACTGAGAAATGCAGAGACGGAGAGATGAACACAGAGGGTAGTGCAATTCGGTGGAGGTGGTTGCTTTTATTGCTCTCTCACTCAATACAATATACTCACTACTGGTAATACTCTGTATTATTATTATTACACCCTATATATATATATATATATATATTCTGTGTCTGTAATAGATTGATAGATTTTTATGTTTCCTATGGAGCCAAAGGTAGAGANGAGAGAGAGAGAGAGAGAGAGAAGGAGAGAAGGATAGAGCGAGGATTTTAGTTGGAGACAAGACAAAACAGTTTCTTTTTTCCTATCTTCTTGTCTTTTTGGTGCATTTCTCCAGACAATTTCCAGAGTGAGCGAAAGGCAATTCACGTAAAAGCCCCTCAGCTCGCAAATACATACATTATACACAGAGACACAGACACATAGCAGCAGAGCATCGCAGTTAGTGCTGCTGCTGCTGATGGTGAATCTGATGATGGTGGATGGTGGTGGATGGATGATGGTGGTGGTGGTGGTGGTGGTGCGGTGTGCGAGGTGGCCAACACAAAAAGACTATCATCACAAGGTACTCCTATCACCAACACCACCACCACCACCACCACCAGCCACCGAGATAGGCCAGTAGCTCCTGAGTCTCGCTCGCTCGCTCGCTCGCTCACAAAGAGAGAGAGAGAGAGAAAAAAAAGCGAGTGTTGTGCAAAACGTATCTGGAATGGGAAAAATTAGCAATTCAATTGGACAGAAAAGAAGAAGAAGAAGAAGAAGAAGAGTCTGTAGTCTTTGTAGTCTCTCTCTCTGTGCTTTGCTTTAGTTGACTTGACTTTACTTTGAATGCCTCTCCACTTCTTCTTCTCATCTAATGCAATTCAGCGAGAGAGGATACTTTGATGACATGTGTGTATGTGTGCTTATTGTAAAGTCTAATGTGGCCTGCCTCACAACCACAACCATCACACAGACACAGACACACACACACACACACACACACACACACAGACACACAGACAGACATTACATAGACCGACACACGGTCTTTCAAGAAAAACTCTCTCTGATTTCCATCTGCACGAAAAGACGGAGAAGAAGACGAACAAGACGAAGAAGATGAAGGCAAAGACTCGGATCTCTGGTCTTATAAATATATCGCAATCTCTTTTTCTTGGTCCGGCCAGGCGGATGTTCCAAGACTTGCTTCCCTAATGTCTTTGATAATATGTATGTATATATAGTGTGTATATATATATAGTGTATATATAGTCTCTCTCTCTCACGTGGATGGACACTTTAGTGCTGGTTTTCTTTTGGTGGTGGTGCTATTTGTCTAGAGAAGACTAATATATTAGCGGATAGTGAATTGAAGTGAACATCTTGGGATGATTGAAAAGAATGTGTGGCAGGCAGGCGGGCAATGTACAACAAGAACCAAGAAGAAGAAGAAGTAGAAGAAGCAGAAGCAGAAGCAGAGGAATGGAAAGGGTTGGCCATTAGCATGAGAAAGGAGCTCATACATGAACATGAGACTGGACTGGTCATTTCTGATGATGATTGAAGAGCAGTCGGAGCGAGAGATCCAACGAGATCCAACGAGATACTTTCAATGCAACCTCTCTTATTATTTGCCAATTGATCATCTGGAAATTCATGCTACATTTACGTTCACTGAAATAAATCCATCCACATACACATATATATGTACATACATATATATATATACTGTACAATATGTGTACAATATACATATGTACACCCAACAAGGTGTACTCGTAGTCTCTGGTCGTTATCTCAAAGTCTCTCTCTCTCTCTCGATGATTCTGTGTCTGTGTGTGTTTTAGTGAGTGGAGTGGAGGGGAAAGGAGCGGCAGCGGCGGGAAGGGAGACTCTCTCTCTCTCTCTCTCACTCTCTGATGATGATACTTTCCCGTTGCTTTCCATTGTTCGTTTTTTCTCCGTTTCAACGATAATAATTCAAAATAGTCGACATCATTGTTTCGACACGGTAGTCATCGCGGAACAACTTAAGTCAACTACAACAAAAGTCTATGTCTATAATATATACATCCTGTGTATATATATATTACATGTATATATATATATGTGTGAGTTCAAAGAGTGGGGCCAAGTCGAACTGTGTGGACTAATGTGTAATGATGATACGGAGTGGATGCGGAGAGTCTGCGAGTCGGTCTGCGATTCGGAGAGAGAGAGAGAGAGAGAGAGACAGTGGGGATGCCAGAGGAATATGATAATTCAGAGAGTAATGAGTGTGTCGAGTGCTCGGGACAGTTCAGCTCTTGTTCACTTGTCGTTTTCTTTCTCAGGGCACTTGAGCAGCCTTAGCCTTTAATGTTATATATAATGTGGCGTTAAAAAATGGCTCATGGCTTGGCGAGCAACCCAAAGAACGGAAGGTGTCCATTTACATATTTACGTCGTTTTCACTTGTCCATACTGCTTATATTATATAATACCTCTCTCCCTTGCACATATACATATACATATATACATATATACATGCACACACTCATATATATATATAATATGATGTGACTACTTACTTACTTACTTACTTACTTACATGAGAGTTATCCTCAGGACTACACTTTTGTTTTCACTCTTCACAACCAACTTTTTCTCTCTTTCCCTTCTTTTTTCTGTCTTGATCTCCTCCCATGTCTATACATATAAATACTATATCTATAATATACACTATATATATATTATACAGACAGTCATAATTCGGAGGAACATCCTCCTTCAACCAAAGACTGCAATCATTTCGATGAGAGATGGTCGTACAAGCAGCAGAAGCAGCAGAAGCAGCAGAAGCAGCAGAAGCAGCGAATACCTCGATCTTCTACTGACTTCTTTTTCTTCCTCCACATTACCTAATATCAACTTTCTCTCTCAGATTTTTATTATGAGATGAGACTTGTTCTTTTTATATTAACAGATGAGAGAGACTCACTTTCTACAACTTTTGTCTTTTTCTTTTTGCTGCATTCTCCAAACTACCCAAGTAACCATGCAGTCACAATGGTTGCTGCTCGTGGTCGCAGTTGGGATACAAATATACCACTCACAGTACCTTGCTCCGTTAAAGTCAAAGAAGAAAAAGACCAAGAAGAAGAAGAAGAAGAAGAAGAAGAAGAGCAGGAGAGGAGGAGCAGGAAGGGTAGAAAAAATGGAGAACAAAAAAGTTGTGTCTAATGTCATGTTGGTGGCTGGGTTAACTTATGACAAGAGAAAGCACAGACGCCAACAGTATCCACATTATACATATATATATATATAAATATATATAGCATGTATATAGCATATATATTCAGGGAAAGTAAAGTCAAGTTTGGTGGTGGTGGGAAGCTGTTGAATATTCATGGGTAGGCGGGTAGTGGAAGCAACTAATGAACGTGTGCCTTTCCAACGATCCGTAAACTAAAACTTTAATGAAGGACTATTCAATTTTACTTCATTTTTACACATTTCACCGGAAATGCTGAAAAGAAACTCTTTCCAAATCCACCGATTGCAATTCCTACGTACATTTCACAAGCACCCCCCCTCCCCTCGACCATTGACATTGCACAAAGAAAATCCAATGTGTTGTGACGTGTGAGAGAGAGAGATCAACCCCCTAGGGCATACTCATTTCTCACCCCTCTCCACAACACAAATGATACAGAGCCGCAACCAAAACACGATACGGTCATCACCAAAGCCCCACACGACACTTTTTATTTAAATGCAACAAACCTTCCGTCTCTTCTTCAACGTCAACATCTGAAACCCTCCGTCACACTTTCTACACTTCATTTCTATACATCATCCAACACACAGAATACACAAATACACTTTGCCAACTAAATTCAACAACAGCGAACGCACACTGAATTCATTTTCATACAAAAGTGACATCTCGCGAAGAATTCTACAATCGCCGCCATGCTAACATTTACTCCCACGCTCCCCTTTTTCATTTATTCAACATTTTCATGAAAAATATTACAAGATTTCTTTTACGACCATGTTTCATGCTCACACAACCTTCATTTTTAACATTTTTTTAACAAAACACAAATGCAGGCAACGAAAACCCACAGCTGGGTTCTTGGGTCTTGGCCACATGCATTTTTAAACACATAAAATATAAGACATTTGTCACAGACTTAACCCACGTTGCATTACTTTGAAAATGTGATCAAAATCAATTTCAAAATAATTTCCACTAATAATCTTCATAAATTAACAATGGGGCGAGTTTTTGGTCAAAAACCCAAATCCACAAAACCCACTGCGAGATGTGGCTTCCATTTATATGCAAGCCACCTTCATACCACCAACTGTGCAACAATTAGACGGCAACTTCGAGTCAGTTGGAACCCTAATTCTATTTTCAAAAAGTACATACCTCCTGAACGTTCGATTCGAACCGTCGTGACAAGACGATACGAAACTTGGTGAACTTCATTTCGGTGGTGCGTGTCCCATCAAGGTCAACCAGTTTAACAAAAAATGTCAATTCCTTCAAAAGTTATTAAGCAAAAACTTTCGTAAATACCTCAACTGTACGTGACCCCTTATTTCTTCAGAGTTTCAATAAAACTTGGCCAAATTTTATGCTTAACCTGGGGGAAAGAAAAGCCCAATTTTTTCAATTTTTTTAATATTGAAAAAATTAGGTCTTTCATAATTAAAACTTGAATATTTCTGTTGCCTGGAATTTCCCCATCTCGTACTTTAGAAGTAGTCCCAGACAGGTTAGGCATACAATTCGTCCATAATTTGAATATTCAGGAGGCACTTTTAGAGTTCCAACTGTCCAGGGTTTAAAATTTCCCATCCCTCGAAGCATTTTCACATGCCAGTAGGGAAAATGGGAAAAGATGGGAAAATGGGAAATTAATGGGAAAATAAGCATTAAAAGGGTAAAATGAGATGTCAATTTAATTACCCGCAAATATTTAAAATCCGATGCTGCCAACTCTTTCGATTTATTGGGAAAAGAGTGGGAAAATGGGAAATTAATGGGAAAATAAGCATTAAAAGGGTAAAATGAGATGTCAATTTAATTACCCGCAAATATTTAAAATCCGATGCTGCCAACTCTTTCGATTTATTTAGTATTTTCCTCTCTGCAAATATCTTGGTAGACGGGTACTCCCTCGGGTTTTATTTACACTGGCAAAATGTAAAAAAACAACTGCGAATGATTGTTTACATTTTGCACGGGTTTTATTTACAATGACAAAATGTAAACAAACAACTGCGGGTGATTGCTAACAGTTTGCACGGGTTTTGTTTACAGTGGCAAAATGTAAACAAACAACTGCGAGTGATTGTTTACATAAAATGACGAATACAAATTTGGGATTCCACTCCTGGATACAATACTTGAATTTATTTTGCTTCCAATGGTATCAAAAAAACCGAAATTTACCGCTCTACATTAATATTGGGGTTTTGAGCAACTTTCGTAAGAAAAAGTGCCGCCCCGCCTGGATAACGCAAAAAGGTCCCTTCGGGTGACATAACGTACTTATGAGTAAGCGTTTGTTTACATTTTGCAAGGGCTTTATTTACACTTGAAAAATGTAAACAAACACGTGCGAGTGATTGTTTACATTTTGCACGGGTTTTATTTACAGTTGCAAAATGTAAACAAACAACTACGACTAATTGTTTACATTTTGCACGGGTTTTATTTACAGTGGCAAAATGTAAACAAACACCTGCGAGTGATTATTTACATATAATACATACATACATACATAAATATAATAAATGTTTTTTTGGGTCAATAAATCCATTATAGAAATTATTGTGTTAAACCGAAAGAAAAGTGTGAAATTATAGTTTTATATGTAAGTAGCAATGATTGATTGGACTGACTGACCTTGTCTCATTGTTTGTTTAGTATTTACTAATCCTCGTCTAATTGACCAGCTATATCAAACATGTAGATAATATCGGGAAGATGAGGGGCCTTCTATAAGAATCAAAGTCCAAAGAGGTCTCTACTTCTCAAGTGCCAAGTAATTGTTAGATATTTTTTCACTTATTATTCGGAGGCATTTTAGCATTTATTAAAAATTTTCGTTGAAAAATTAATTGAAATTGTTGTAGTAAAAAAATTGTAAAATTAAATCCTGCCTTTAGCTCGGATTAAAGATAGGAATCCAGAAATGAGTGTCACATTTTGTGTCAACTGATTGGAATAAAATTGTAGATTTGTTGAATAATATATTTAATTTCGTATTTGTGGGAGTGATATAAATATTTATTATTAAAAGTAATAAATGTATGTAATTTAAAAATAAATAGAAATAAATAAATAAATAAAGATAAAATTTGTAATGATAATATTTTATTAGACAAAATTGATAGAGTTGATTAATTAATAATGAAAAAGAATTGACCGTTATGGAAGCACTAAATCTGGAGAGAAAAAAGTGTACATGAAAATTGAAGAAGACGGACAAATATATTTATAATCGATCGATCCCTACGAATATCACATGGTCATCAATAAATATAATAATAAGTACATCAATTATTACAATTACATAAGAATTATTATTCACAGCGAAGAATTCCCGATAACAATTATTATTATTATTATTTCTTATTATTTCATTCAACGACGACGACGACGACGATGACGAGAATTCCTCGCACAGCTTAAACAACAACAACGACGATTTCAACAACAACAACAACAACATTGAAACAACAACAACGTTGTTGTTTGTGCTCGTGTGTGTTTGTTTGTTTGTTTGTTTGTTTGTGTGTGTAGAATATAACACAGGCCTGTTGTAACAATTATTTTTTTAAATTACTTACTCAGTTGATTGACTTGACTCGAGACTTAATTATTTGTGCGGAGTGTCATTTTATTTCTTAAAATTCCGATGAGACTTTTTTTCATTTCCGTTCTTCCTTCCATGCATTTTTGTTTGTTCTTTGTTTGTTTGTTTGTTTGTTTGTTTATTCATTTATTTATTTATTTATTTATTTCCTCCTCAGAAGAGCACCCTTTACTATTTGAGACTATTTGTATCATCTTGGATTTTTTTTATATAAAAACTGGCAGATCCTTTACTAATTTTACAATTTACAACTATTTTTGTTTGTCTTTAACTATTTTCCATTTTTGAGTACAGCAGCAACAGCAGCAGAGATAGAGAGAGAGATAGAGAGAAGAAAAATCGGCGGCGGAGAGATGAGACTTTAATCTCTGGTCAGTCCAATGCACACATTAAGTATATATATATATATATATATAATGTATGTATATATACATATAATATATATATATATACATACGAATGATGAGGACTTGTGTGTGTGTGTTTGTGTGTGGTAATAATTTGTCTTGTGTGTTTGGTTGCTTTTTTTATTTTATTCTTTCGTTGAATTAATTTCTATTTCTGTTGTCTGTACGATTACTACGACGACTTGGGGCCGGCCCCCTTTAAAAGGGCGGTCTGCTTCTGATTGGTGCTACAATTAAGTGTCCATCATTGTCATTGTTGGTGTTGTTCAGAGTTGGTACCACTTCTTGTCCTTGTACTTTAACATCAGTTGGTGGGCAGCGGTGGAAAAGTTCTCCGCGTCCGTCATCATCTTCTCTGTCTTATCCGAAAGTTGACCCAATTTCTCCCCACGTTCCACCATCAACATCCGCGTCCGAGCAACCTCCCCCCCGATAGTCCCGCTCCTCATTTGAAGATGATCCATTCCAGGAGGCCCTGCCGTCCCCGGAATGTGCTTCGCCACCGAACGAGATGCTTTCCCACTCGTCTCCCCAACTTTAAATTTTAATCAATTTAAATAAGATTCAAATTTAATTGAAATTGAATTTTAAAACTTACAAAGTTCTTCACGATCCAAATTTCTAACTCCTCCTCCAAAAAGTCCCGTAAAGAATCCTTCCTTTGGTTTTTCTGGCATCTCACATTCCATGTAAAGGTCACCGAACATACTATCCATTATTTGACTACAATTTTTAATAAAAATAATTAATTCAGATTTAATTCATATTTAAAATAATTTGTAGAGTATTTTTTTTTTTAAATTGTAAGACTGACTGGAAATCAGCTGAGATTGTAAATTTTTGCATTTCACAGGGAGAGCTCAAGTACATTCCATGTCCAAAAGAACTGAGGCAAAACGTTTTGGCGATCCTGAAAAGATAATGGAAATTTGGTTTTTGAATCGAGTCGCGGGAATTGAAGGGAATGAATGTGAATGGTCGGATTATATTTATCAGTGACAGAGAACTACAAAGTGCAGTGAAAGACAAACATAACAAAGAGAAAGAGAGAGAGAGAGAGAGAGAGAGAAAGAAAAAGACTGGAAGCCAAAGAAAGAAAGAGAAAGACAAAGAAGAAGAAGATTTTTATTTATTTATTTTTTAATTTTTGAAAAGAAGAAGAAGAAGAAGAAGATTGGCGTGCATGCTGTGGAATGACTTACGAGTTGGCGTCCTCGTTCACAAACATTTGCTGCCCCCAAATGCTCAACATGGGATCCACAATCCCCGCTTTCCTCGCCTGGTGAAAACTGACACACATAGAGAAGCATATAAAGGCAAAGGTTACAGCAGCCAAAGGGGGCCAAGGGCTCTCCATAGTTTTTAAGTGGCTACAGCAGGAGGGAACGCAGAGCAGCAGATTCTAACGACCTCTAGAAGAAGAGTGGTGCTCGGGGGAACAATGGCCAGACGCTCCACAAAATAGTGACAATCTTCTAATATGTACAATACAACTAGAAATACCAGAGGGGGTGGGGGTTTTGTTATTCCCCTCCCCCCTACCCACCTAACCCCCCAAAATAAAACTCACCTCAGGTCGGCCAACGGAACGAAATCGACGTCAATGAGAGGACGCAGAGACGGTAACGAGTAGATGTGCATGTGACCCGTTGACACGTAACATACCATACATGCGCAGTCCATGTTCTTATTTACTGGAATTTTAAATTTAAAATTAATTACGAATTCATTAATTTAAATTAGTTTAAATATTATTTCTAACTGAAGATTTACTTTTGATGGATGTAAAGTCTGCCCTGACGACAAAGGAAGTGTCGGCCAGTTGTTGTTTATAAAGGCAAGTCTGTGAGGGCAGAGTCAGGACACGACATTGTTTCTCAGAGACAAGCACAGCGAATTGTCGGTCCCCTCCACAGCTGCCACCAGAGTCAAGACTCTGTTGGGTTGGTGATTGCCTACTCCCCCCACTAATCCCCTTTGTGGGCGTTTCTATTCAAATT